>OX328124.1:78411373-78580920 GCA_946811695.1 Gonocerus acuteangulatus | reverse complement strand
TTCCAAAATGTTAGCTTGGCTTGAGATTTGTGTGTTATGTTTTCCAGACTACTACCAAGGAAATATTGAAACTAGGAGGAAAATAAGTAAGTACAATATGTTAAACAATTTGCAAACATTGTACGTTTGGATCTATGAAGTATATACATATCTCAATTCAATAGAAACCATTAAGTTTTAAATTAAAAAGCAAATATGAATTATTTATTATAAGTATCTAGAATTTCACTAGTGCACAGAATTTTAAAATTACAAATGTTTTATTCATGAAAACATTATCTATATTTTCATTCCGTTGAAGTACCTACAAATGAGAGATAAATAATTGATGCGTCACAGCGGATAAATTGCATATTCGAGAAAAAATAATGAATAGTAATAATGGTATTTATAACGTAAGAAGATAACATTTTAGTGAAAGAAATAATAAACGAATAAATAAAAAATAAAAAAAAAATAATGAAAAGAATCGTTCATCTAAAAAATGACATAACTACACACACTTATTTATAACCACAATAAACACGCTGATTTCCTAGAATAATTAAGTTCAGAGGATACTGTTCCTTGTGTAATCGCCATTAAAGCAGGACGCTCACAATAAATAAATATTAGGGAAACTAGTTTCATAAAAATTGAGATATATTTATGTTGTTATGTGCTAAAATGCTGTATCCAATTAATGCCTGTCAAGTTACAGTATGAACATTTTGTATAAAATATTTCGCAACAATATTGATTTGTTAAATGGAATTTCGTGATATCTACGAAACGTTTGATGAATGGATCTCTTTTCATCAGCCAATAAAAATTGACAATAGAATATATATATATATATATATATATATATATATATATATATATAAATCAGTCCCGTAACAGGCCACAAGGGCCCAGAGGGGCAGATACTGTAGAGGTATCTGATTCTTGACCGTACGGCACACTAGCGAGATAGTGTGGTCAACACTATGCTCCGGCCGCCTGCTTTTCCCCTTGGCTGCTTCGACTGCTAGAGTCATTAGCACACAAGGTACCCATTATTAATTAAATTAATTAAAGGCTGGGTGAGCCTAGAGACGATCTGGGACCCCAAATCCAACCCTCGAACGGCAGCACTAGAGGAAAAAATCTTTAGTGCGCGCCCGGGTTTTGAACCTGGTCCTCCAGTTCATTAGTCGAGTGCTCTACCACTGAGCTAACCTCGCCCCCATATATATATATATATATATATATATATATATATATATATATATATATATATTTACCAATACTAATAATAAGAATAACTTTAATATTATTTTTTTTTCAGGAGTGAACTTGAGCAATAAGTGGGATGAGCTAATAGCCATGTTCAAGAAGGAGTACGAGAATCGTCTAGAAAAAGGATTACTATTAGACAGTGACGTACAATCTTTGGGGTTTCCATACTTTCGTCAGATGAGTTTTCTATTAGCTGGAGATTTTGGAGGTACTTCTCAAAGTCCGAGTGAATCCAAACCTTCATATTCTGCAGAATCAACAGAAACTTCCACCACCGGAATTTTGGACATACCTGGTGTTGCAAGTTCTGATATTTTGATTGTAGAGATAAAGCCGATTTCGCGTAATTTATGTGGCGTAAGAGAAAGTGAAAACGTTTGTTCTCAGGATCCTAGCCATTATCCACTAAAGAAAATCAAAATTTTGCACCAGGAGACTGCACATGAGGTTAGAGAATTCTGTTCTACTGTTTCCTCTAGATTGACTAATTCTTCTTATAATATAGCTGCGGGGCAGAAGTCAGAAGATGTAGCAGCATCAGATAGATTGCCTTCAAACATTATGGCAAATCCTCAGCCATCCTCCTCAGATCCATCGAATAGAAACCGATTCTTTCGATTTCTGGGTAAGCGAGGTGGAAGAGTGCCATTGGGCACGCTTGCGCTGGTAGAGCGAAGGTCTGGATCTTGTTCTGCTCTTCCCATGGGCCTATGCTATACACGTATAATAAATAAAAACCAGAACACTACCTTTAGTAACGAGAGAGGCGGAGATTCCCATACCTTAGGAGACCCTGCAACTTCAGGAGAAGAGAGTTCGGATGATTCGGAGGACCAGGACATTCCTCGTTAACCAGGGTGGTGTTATATTTTACTGTTCAGAAGGAATTGTTTTCACGACTGACTAAAATATTTAGTATAATTCCTCAAAGCTATGATAACAATAAAACGAACTTTTTTATGACTAGAAAAAATACCTAAATTTAATATTTTAGCTAATGATATTTATAAAAATTTATTTTATGACTAACTATCTTCTTATCCCATGTTCTCTAAATGTTTACAGTCTTTTCAAATTTTTATGTTGTTAGTACATTTCATTTTATTAATAAAAATCTGCAACAATTTTAGTTTTATTGTTTTATCCTTACTCCGTTATTATAATACCTATAAAAAAAAAATAAATAAATAAAAATGACAAAAGCTACTACTGATGTGTATACTACAAGAACAGGGGCTATTTTAATATGTTGGACTTAGATCTGAGAAATTAATTAGTTTAAAATTTAAAAACGGTAGGTATCTTTATATTTGAGCCTAAATTAGGACTAACATTTTTTATTTAATTTTCTCTCCATCTGTTGATAACTTCTTTTTCCTCCTTTGTTTATAAGGAATCAAATTCAAAAAAAGTCTTTCTGCCAATTCATTTGTGTTTGGGTTGAATGTTTCTTTGTGTTATATACTTCTGTCTTATTAATTCCTCCCTAAGAAAATAGTTCACCGTCGAAAGCTGTAGCATCAAAGGATTACTAGATATTTATTTACTCATCGAGCTTACAAATACTAACAATAAGTTAAATCTTTAGCAGCACCACATCTTATTAAATATTTAGCAGAAAATACTTGTAAAATTTCGTGGTTTGCTTCATTAACAATACCTTGTAAACATCTAAACCCTGCCTCACTCTGTCCAACAATAATTCTAAAATTTTGATTGAACTTTTTATCAATAATTCTATGAAGCATTTTCAAATCCATAAATAAAGAAATATTATTAATTATCGAGTAGGGCATGCTAGAAGTGACGTCTCTTTTTTTCTGCTAAATAATGGATCTTTTATTGAATAATCTCACAATTTCCCGTCTGATGTATTGTATTTACAAAGGAAGCCAAGAGTACATGAATCATAAAGATATTGTCAAAAAAATGCTGAGTATCTTATTACATAGAGCGTTATTATTATTGCATTCCATAAACTTATCTAACTGTACACAAAAAAAAACAAAACAAACAATTACATAATGGACCACAAGGGCCTTAAATCGAATTATAACAAGTCTAAAAACCTTAATAATATAGCATTCTCATTTCATAATATAAGACTTCAACATTATTTCAACTTTGAAGATGTGTGTATATATATATATATATATATATATATATATATATATATTACTTAAACCTCCCAGAATAATAAAACTCGTGAAATGCTAGAATCTAGTTATATTACAAAATCTTTATAATTAACAGCAAACCATAAGTCAAGAGAATTGGCCAATACTACGCAGACATTTTTAATAAAATAAATTTCTAAACAAAAAGGTGTTTGTTACCAAGTTATGCTTGCTAGATTCCCAAGTTGTTTTTCTGTACGTCCTGTGCCAAATATCCCGAATCGATACATATATTTAATACGACGAAATGTGGATTACTTGATATAAATAAAACACATAACGTACACATAAAATTTTATTATTATTTGATTAAATTTACATAGGTACATACATAAATCTATGTTCACAATAAATTTACTGTAATTTTAATGTATTTTCCTGCTCAAGAGAATACAGTTGTTGCCAATGTTTAAATTTCCTAAAAGATTCACCCAAAATCCTCTTTTTCTCTACTTTTTGAAGCATTCACATTTTATGAATTACTTCATATTTGTAGAGTGGTTAAATCTGGAATAGTGAATACAAATAAAACATTTAACACAAAATGTATTGCAATTTGATACAATTTACTTAGAAGCAATGAAACTAGATATTAAATTAACAAGAGAAGTTTATTTCAGAAATTAATGTGTCCTTTTTTGGGAAAACTAAAAAAAAACTTGCTATGTTTAAAATTAACCTTAATACAATAAGAAACACTTTGATGTTTCCCCAAACCAAAGGCTTAACTAATTTTAAAATTAGGGGTTACCAATTTATAAATGTAAGTTTTTTTAGTTTTTCCAATGTTTTAGAAAGTGCAGATTACGTATTTATGAAATAAACGATTCAATTATGGCTGAGAAAAAAAGAGAGCACTTGTTGAAAATTAATCGAACTTGCTTAAAATATGTATTAATTTGTTCAGCTCTAAAATGAGAGGTAAAATAAAAAGGGTTTTTCGTATCATAGAAATAATGTCCTGGAATTTATAATCCATATGTAGGAGGACTGACAGCAGATAAGAGTCTGGGCAAATCAGGACTTCTTGGATCTCTTGTAATAGCCCCACCATACCCTACAGAAGCATATGCGTTGACAAGATTTGAGATTTCAGTTCGAAGTTCCTGTTTATGTCTGTCAGGAATCCCTTGGAGGTCTGTCTCTAGTGAGAGAAGAAAATGTCCAACATGCTGATTCTGTCGAAACCGCCGAAATGGTCGATTGTTGATGGGCGCGTCGGTTGCCTGTTCTTGTTGATGGCTAGGTGAACAGCTGTAGCCCAGGAAGCCGGTGAGGACGAACTTCATCTGATGAAAATGTGGGAAATGCCAATAATAAGCGTCCTTCAAGTAGATCCCTTTAGATCGCAGGTATTTCATCTGAACGAAGAACATCTTCAAGAGGTGACTCCAGTACCGTCTTCCCTAAAACAAGAATTCAGCCAATCGGATATATCAGTACAAAATCATAAATAAAAAATCCAATGTTCCATTTTTAACTAAATAAACTGTTGTTGCGTGGCATACAAGAGAAATAAACATTTCTGTGTTCTTGACCGGATCATTATACATTATGCTTATGAACCAATTTATTTATTATTACACGCAACATGTTTTCTGACCGTGTTTGCATCTCTTCAGAGGCACTTCTACAACAAGATTTTTTTTAAGAGGTGCGAAGAAAGGCACGAAACATGTCGGGTGTAAATATTAAATAGAGTAGTTAAAAAAAGTGAGGTTATTCCTTTACAGACTCCAAGCCTTCAATGAAGAAAATACTATTTTGAAATATTTTGGTTCATTCTCAAGAATAAAGGTACATTATTGATAATGTACAATAGGACTAAGAATTGTTGACAGACTCATTGTGCTGGCATGATTGAAAAAAGGAAAATAACACCAAAATTCCTTAGGATGTATACTTTCTGTGTTGTAAGTAATGAGTCTATAATAAATACCCTGAAAAACATTGAAGTTATCAGTGCCTGAATTATATTTTTCCATGCTGCATGTTGGATTTTTGTAAACAAATTTCGGAGGAATTTCTCGTGCCATTTTAAGTGACACTTAATCACCATACAAGATGTTCAGGTATCAATAATTTAGGTTGAATAAAAATAAAAAAAGTCATAAGCAATTCTCTATCCCTTCCTTTGTGCGCCCTTATAATGCCCGTCTGTTTCTATGTAAAAAACAGTACCAAGATTTTTAGTAGGTTTCTCTCAAAATCCAAGGATAATTCAAAGATAATTACCGAATAACCCAATGACAGTGAAACTCTTGAATTCATATTTTAAAAGAAAAATCACTCAAAATTAGAAAATCTTGAAGCAATGTGTTTCACGTTTATGGCGTCTAATTATTATTTTAAAATTAAACATTATAAAATATAAATTAGGTTAGCGATGGAGCTATTCAAACCAGCAAATATGGAACTTTCTTTTATAATTTATGAAAATTTGGAAATGGATGAAGTGTATTTTTATTTTATTATTTCTATTATTCCTTACATAGCATTATTAGTGAACATTTATATCTGAAGTGCCTAGAAACAGAGGGGTGTAAGTGCGAAAATTAAAAATATGGAGTTACTGATTAGAAACCATAGATTAAACACATATTTAGTGCAAAGAGATTCCAATAGATGCATTGACTATAATGGCCATTATTTCCATGGTTACTACTACAAAGCAAAGTTGCAGGAAAACGGGTGTAAGTGGATGTAAGGCATGGCAAAATACATTACTCTATATTTCATTTTTTTATGATTAATCATTTTCCCCAAAATGTACACGATTATATGTAAAACAAGATTTATCAACTAAAGTTGGATTTATTTCGTGGAATTTTCAAATGAACCTAAAATTTATATGAATAAATGCTTTTATATTATTATGAAGTTGTGCTTTCTTCCATCATGTTCTAAATGTTTTAGTAATTATTATTATTTAAATTTAATGTAATATAGACGTAATGTTTTTATTTGTTCACATATTAGTTATTTTTTTAAATCAAATCCATTTTTTTTAATAGATTTAAATGATAATAAAAGAAAGTTTTCTAAAAAAGGAATTCTTATTGCGCAATACTTACAAGCATAAGTTTTATCGTATTGACTGGCTCGTGAGCTACCAGGAAAGAATATCTCACATATTTCCATCCAACTCCGAAAAGCACAGAGCTCGTGTGAACCTTTGTAGAAGCAAATGCACGGACGTGCTTCGACTTCATCGATAAAGGTCTGAGTATTTATCAAGTACTGCATTACACCAAGTGTAGTACTGTACCCTGGAAACGGCAATGTAAACACAGAACAATCTCAAACGGTGTCTAATGAATGACTGGCCTCAGTATCCCCTCCACAACTAGACGCTGATTGGCTGATAATTTTCTCTTCCTATTGGCTAAAAAATCCCTTATTTTTCACATTTAAGTTATATTCCACCATATTTCTTTATAGAATAAATGAAATTATTAATTCAACCTTGATTTATTTATTTGTACAAGGATTATTTTTATTTTGAATTTAAATAAAATTATACTAGTATTTGGCAAAAAGGCAAATAAAAATAATTCTCTGGGAAATATTTGTCTACTAGTAGTTAAAGGGATCGTTTAATAAAATGTTATCTGTTCTTTTTAACTTTTTTCTTATTGCCTTGGATATTATTTCAAAATATTTTAGTATTACGTAAAATAATATAAATACAGATATAACTTATGAATTATTGATATTACTGGGTTTAATTAAATTCATTATGTAAATTATTTTGATTTATACAGTTTTGGCCATTCCCATTTAGATTGAGACGCTTATTTAAGACACAACTCTAACAATCGAAACCGAGGAAAAAAGTAGTCACTTCACGCATCTGATGACTAACACAGCAGGGGAGGAAGGCTTCGGAACATCCAGTAGAAGCTGTTAGTGTTGGTGCAAAGCTCTTACTTGCTAGTAAAAACATCGCTCAAGATGGATGTTGTTGATATTGAACAGCTGATTGAACAAGTTAGAGTTCGTCCTGCTATTTGGTTTTATAAGGATTGTCCTGTCAATTTCAGAAGGAATGCTTGGACGGAGGTTTGCGAGGTTTTCTTCCCAGATTATTGCCTGCAACAAGATGGCAGAAAGAAGCAAATAAGTAATTCACATTTATTTCTGAATTTTCTAGTATTTTTATCTTGGTGTTTATTCCGGTAAAATAGTAAAGCCTAAAATGAAACAAAACTCTTTTTTTATTACCATTTAATATGAGGTTGGAAAAAAATAATATGAATTCAAATAAAACTTAAATGTTTACAGTAAATTTAATTGAATTTGAGTACGAATGAAAAAAAGTTTTGACCCATTTAATTGGAGTTGTTTAGCAATAGTTACAATGCGATTAATTTAAGGTTACACCAGGTCTTTTATATCATTGCAATACATCCTTAATAAGTAATAAAATCCATTAGTAGTAAGAAATCCGACATATCAGAAAACACTAAAAAAATTAGCAGTCGGGAATATCTATAATATATTGCCTAGTATATTAATAAAAATGAGTACTATTGTTCAGTTATCATTCCATTTATAAAATATAGACATGGTATTTATTTTGCTATCAGAAAATCCTTACTCAGATATAATATACACATAGAGAACTAGCATTTCGTTATTATTTATTTTTTGCAAGAAATAAATATTTTTATAGCTTCAAATATAGGGTCCTCTCTATACAATTTTATAAATAGAAAAAGAATTTAAAATACGTATATTACTTTATTTAATTATTATTAAAGAAAATATCACTCAATTACAGATTTATGTTTTATTTTGGTCGATTACTACATATTCCTTTACATTAATATAGTTGTTTAAATTTTTGCAACGAATTAGGGAATTGTATAAGGAGAAACATATTACGAAAATTATTAAAACGTTTATATCTCATTGTCGCATTTATGAGATGGAAATGCTTAAATCTCCCAAAAGGGTAGTTTCCACGACCCGATCTCGGGATCCGAAATCGGGCCCGATCTCCGTCGGCTCTGAAATCGGGTGGCGTAAATCTGGCTCCTGGGCACGATTTGGGAACGGGAATGGGAAGGGGAACAGGCAGTTGGGTGGTTAGGGGCGGGAACGGGAACGGGTGGGGGTGGACAAGGAACAGAAAACTATTATTTTACGAATTATTATTATGTTGCTTAGTTCAATAATTTTTTTCATTCTAATTCTAGTTATAAATGTAATACACCAATGGCTTGCCCTGGTAAATGGATTCTTCGTTGAATACACTACTCGTCGGAGACTAGGAATAATGGATGACTCTCCTGAAAGGAATTCCACATTCCCGTACTTCTCCAGGATGAAATTCATACTTCAGAGCTGGATTCTCCCTAGAGCAGGAAGGAATTCTATGAATACTCCGGAGTGTGAAGCGGCGCCATCTTACTCTGATGATGAGAAATTCCTACTTTCACTTCTGCCAAGATTTAAGCAAATCCCTGAAGAAGTGAAGCTTCAATTGATGTCTGAAATTTTAGTTTTGGTTGAACGTTTTTCTCCAGCCCGTACCGGAAGAAGAAATTATGTAAACACTAGCTGTTACCCGGTGTGCAATGCTACACCTAATTTATATTAAATATCTGTAGCCAGGCGTACCATGCTACACATGCTTCATATTAAATAGTTGTAACCCAGCTTCCATGGTACGCCTACTTTATATTATATATTAAAAAAAATTAATTATTATATGATATTTGTCCAAATCATGAGAATATAAGATTATAAATTGAGTGCTCGGCTGAAAAAATTATTTTCCATTTTTTTAGAGAAAGTGGGGTGGAAAATAAATTAATCCTTATTTTTTAAAAAGTACCCTTATTATAAAAAGTATACTTATTTAAAAAAGTACCCTTATTTTAAAATGGTATTACAGTTAAATGATTCCAAATAATTTAATTGCAATACCGTTTTAAAGAAAATCCAAACCAAACTCCCTGTGTTTAATTTTTTTAAAGAAAAAAAAAAAATATATGGTCCATAAATAAATATTCATAAAAAAATAGCAATAAAAATGAGGCATTTAATTAAGGTTATGATTAGTTATAAGTTGTAATAATCTATAACTGAAACTATATTCTTTATTTTCATTGATTTTTTTTTTTAAATATAATATTTATTTATTTAAAGGGCTTTGCATCTAAAGCTAAAACCTCAATGTTGCACAAATATAATATTAATGTGTTATATTGTTTACCTGTTCATTTAATAATCAGTAACTGAGTTTTTTTTATGAATGAAAAAGTAGGTAAATGGGGCAGGGTTTATGTTATTTATGCCAAAAGGAAAGTTTTAAAAACATAGTTTGTTGTTTCAAATACACCTTCACATATTTTTGTTCAATTTTTTTTCCTTTCTATTAAAGCTTCTGTTTCAAATTTTATGGTGCATGAGCTCTTCTATGAGGATAGTCCTTCTATCATAGGAAATAGGGGCCTCTAAGAATAAAAACAAATTTAAGATATTTTTTTTTTTTTTGCAGTTATAGACAACAATGAATTAAAGGTATTTGGGAATTTCAATAACGACATTGACTTGGCGAGCAACAATATTTTTACCAGAATTGCAACCGTATTTAAACATTTAGTCCAAGAGCTGGTAACACACTTTTCAAGTGTTTTATGTGCCTTAAAATTTTGCTATAGTGGGTCTCTAGTGTAGATAAAAAGGTAAGTATGTGGTTGCTGGACATACCTTGAAACACCTGGTACTGCGCATGGTAATCAGTAACAAACTATGGGCCAAAAATACTGTTTTATTCAGAAGCCATAATTCTTTAATGTAAAATTAAGGCAATTCTATAATTAATAATATATAAGGCAGACGCTTTTAAGGGGGATAACATATAAAAAAAAACCGAAGTGGGTTTTTTGTAATATTAAATGAAGTCTTTTATTCACACTGCTATTTAAACACCATAATTGAAAATAATTACAAAAGGACAGACACTTTTTGTGAGGATTAGTAATCAGCAAACATGAAAATAAATTCAGCCGATGATAGACTGCAATACACTGCGTGTAACCGTAAGAGTGAGTGAGAGCACCAATCATCAGGACAGGACAGTAGTGGTAGTTCTAGAAATAAAGCAACTTGCCTTAATTATACATTAAATATTGTTGGCTTCTGAATAAAATACCATTTTTATATATTTGACATATTTTTTTTAACACCTTTCCCCTATGTGCAGTGCCTGGTGTTCCAAGGTATGTGCAATACAGCAAAATTCCAAGGTGCATAAAACACTTCATGAAACGTGCGTTACCAGCTCTCTGACTAAATGGTGACAGTCAGAGGATATAACTATCTCAGACAAACGAAAGCATATCTCAGAATATAATGATTAAATTATTATGGATATTAAATTAATAAAAAATTGCATGGACAATTTAATTACTTATTTATTTATTAGAACACCACAATTCACATGACTTCCTCTTCTTATAAAAATAATATTTCAATACATTAATTTATCTGCAAAAAAAAAAAAAAATAGCATGCAAAAGAAATATTATAAGAAGAAGAACACTTTATTAAAAAAAAAAATTAAAGTGAGGCTGCCCAAATTAATAGGGTTGCTAAACCACACAGCTCATATAATAATAAAATAATGTTTCAAAATGTGGTGAAAATTAATTAATTTATATACATTCATTTGTATGATTATAAACATTTATGTAATTTATTATGTACATCCATCTATATGCAAATAAAAAAATAAGTTAAATATAACAATTTGCATATGTATGTAAGAGGATTAATTTTAAGTTCATAAATTTAAGTCCCTTACAAAATGACATTTTTTACAAAGGAGTTTAAAAAAAAAAAATCTTTATGTTTTAGAAGTTCTTTATGTATAAAACAAAAATTTCTATCTTTTTGGAAAGTCTTAGAAATATAAACTTCACTTAAAGCTACATATTCTGCAAATGTAGACTCTTCCGTAACATCTTTTTGTTTAATCGATTTACAGTATAATGCATTACTAAATAACCTAATAAGAAAACCAATGGTGGATTTTCGTTCTAAATGATCATTTAAGAATGTAGTCTCTACATCCATCTGTTCAACATTAAATCCTTTTGATATCTTCAACTTTTTTATTTTCAACAAAATCTCAAGCATTATTTTGTTTCAAACTATCTATTTCTCTATCTGTAGCTTTTACACAAAAATCACAATCGCTTGATCTTTATCAGATTCACCCTTTAGCCAATCCAATACAGCTTATGTTTTCTTGGATAACATCAACATGCCTAGCGACAATGATTTTATTATTCAAAAGTACTTTATATCCCACATCACTATTATCGATTAAAATGCACATATTCACCTTTTTATCCCATTTAGAAGTTATTTGTTCTGGTTTCCTAACAAAATCTTTACTACCATATAAATTAAAGTTAGAAACATCTGGATCCTTTGAAAAAAATATTTCATAGGGTATTTTATTCTCAATGGTGTTAGCTCTAGAGAGTTTTCAAATAAGTTGCTACACTGACCATTTCTGGCCAACATTTTTTTCTACAATAGCTTCTGCCAGTAAGCAATGAGATATATTGTTCTAGTAAATCACACACAAACACAGTTTAATTCATGAACATATGTGGGGCAAGGATTAATTTAGATACACTTTTTTTTTTGGTAGTCATAATTCTTACTATTTAAATATTCCTTACCAATGTCACATCTCATAATACCAATTCTCTTATTTCCTAAGTTTTTAACCTAATTTACTTATTGAACAAAGGAATGAAAAACTTCTGTTTTAGGTTTAATAGTTTAAATCCTAGCAATCCTACTATAATCATCTATAAATGAAACAAAATATATTTCACCTTTGAGACTCATAGTTAGAAAAGGTCAGCATACAACACCGTCAACAATTCCAAAATACTTTTAGCCTTGTTCCTACTTTTTTCAAAAGGGACACGATTCATTTTACAACACAAATTTTATAAATTTATATCAGGTCCAGATAAACTGATTCTTTACTCCCTTAAATGCACTTGAAGTTCTCCCAAAACTTGATTCCTTGATATTTCATTTCAGTTGTTTGAATTAAATAAAGTTAAGCGTTTTACCACATACTACAACCCTCTCCATCAAATACCAGTACAAACATATTCATTTATTAATTTAAGAGAAACAGCGAGTGAGAGATTACTTCATAACAGACATTCATATAACCTACATTGCAACCTTCCTTCTCTACTATAGAAATAATATAAAAGCGCCTCTTAATAAAAGTATTGAAAATATTAAAGTTTTGAATAGAAACATGAAAACTTACTCATATGATATTAGTCCAAATTATATTAGATAAACACAGAACATTTTTATGATATACTTACTTATACGATATTACTCCATATTCTGGTTAGAGCTCAGTGTTGCCCTAGGCAATCAAATCAAAATAGATTTGATATGAAGAAAATTGATCTGATATTAAGAAAATTGATCTTAAAATCAGATCTTGTCCAAACTCTGAGAATATAAACCTACCATTTAGATAAACAAACAATATAAACAAAATAAAAGTAATCAGTTATTTTGCAAAAGAAAAACTTTTCGCCCAAAAAAAGTTTTGTATTGCCTTTCTTCTTTGAAAAAGTTGCAACACTGGAAGAAAATGGCTATTTCGGAGAATTTACTCCTTCATAAATGACATTTTCGAAGGCGTAACTCCCGAACTGTGAATCCTAGAAGATTTTGAGCTAGACTACGAGATTTCCCGGATCAAGACGTATCTATGTGCGAAGTTTGGTCAATATCAGTCAAACGGTGTGGATTTGTATAAGGAACAAACAAACAGAAAAACAGAAAAACAGAAAAACAGAAAAACAGAAAAACAGACACGTGATTTTTATATATATAGATGTAATAATTGTTAGTGTTTGTCGACCTTAATAAATATTCTCTTTCATTTAATAAAATCCATTATATTTGAATTTTCTAAAACTTTATTCAGAAAACTATTTCTCGATATATTAATTTTACCTTTTAATTCCTAATAGCTGATTGATAATCTCAATGCTGCTAGACATCAATTAGATATCTAGCAGCATAGAGATGAATTCAATAAGCCACCTGTTATTGATGAGTCTGCCACATAGTCATTAAGTAATCATAAGCTATTGGTACATGTTTCACACAATTTTAGATGCCTTTTGAGGAACGAAAAAATCACTAAACTACTAATACAGCTTAGTTGTACAAAAAAATTTAAAATTGTTTTGGACTGAATCGTTTATACACTGCTGACTGCGGATTGATGCTAAAAGCAGTAAGCTCTCTCATGACGTGGCTATTGTTGGAGAAGGTTTGCCTTTGTATAATTAGGCTGTTTTAGTAGTGTAGTGGGGGTTTTGGCTCCTTAAGTGACATCTAAAATGGTATAAAACATGTAGAGCTGTTTAAAAAATGATTTGGCATTGTTATTCTATTTTTATTGATATTAGCCTGGCTTTCATTTGGATTAATGAGCCTAGTAACTTTAAAGTTAATATTGAGTAATGATTATTGCGTATTGACATTTCTTTTAATGAAGACATGGGTTGCTAATAGAATCTTCATTACTTTTCCTGTTTGGAAGAATCTTTGCCTGTTATCTTATGAAGACAACATTTATTTTTATTTATTTGTTTCATGACCTATTTAAAATTTAAAACGAGCATCATACATAACAAATTTAAATATTGGGAGCTAACAGTAACTTAAAATCATAGTAAAATATAAAATTTATGAATAGGACATAAACAAAATTAATTAGACGTATGTGTAACAAAAATTAACAGCTCTGTTATTTTCTCGTTTATTACTTTAGTAAAAATACCTGATAAAGAAAAAAAAAAAACCATAACATTCACAAAAAAGAAAAACCTTTCTTCTTCTTGAGTTATTGTTGTTCTTCTATTCTATGTTATTTTTCTCCGTTCCACATTTTTTTTAGTTCTCTGTAGTCGACCACTCAATAATGTGTTCTTTCTTTGTTCTTGGAGCGATGCTACTCTAAGAGAAGTCTTTAATTCCTCATCATTGTGTTCTACACTTTCTTCTATCCCTATCTTCTTTCTTCAATGCTGGGAGAAGACATTAAATTCGAGAAGAAAGCGATAGCATTTATCAGATTAATAGGCTGCTTAAATAACAGAAGTATGCCTTTAGTAACAGTAGTATTTCAACTGATAATGTTTATACTTGATGAATCAGCTCTTATTACCTAGGAAAATCATGACTCAACATCTAGATAAGGGAATGTTTGGAAAAAAATACCATGTTTCAAAGAACAAGCCTTGATTGTTTCAGATAATGAACTTAATTTATAAAGAACACAAAAAAATATGTTGAAATAAAACCCTTAAGATGATAGATTGTGTAGAAAGACAGAGCTTGCCAACCTTATATTTCCATCCATTATTAATGATTTCTTCATTAATTGTGTAAATTCTGCTTTTTGTACGTCTGTTTTTAAGCCATGCATCATATTCTATTAGCACCGCCCTAATTGCTAATATAAATATCCATGCTCAAATAGGAAATTAGTTTTCCGAGCACATCACTGAAGAAAGTTATCTCACCTCAGGCGGCATGGAACAACTAACTTCAAGCAGGAAGTCCGAATTGCCGATAAATATTAGTCATAAACTTTCATACTTTCAATTAGATATTATTTTTTCCCCTTACTATTCTTGCTAGATATTTTTGAGTAATCTTCAATATTTTGATTTACTACACTGATTTCGTCCACACGTTGGTTTGGCAGAGTGTAGTTTAAGGGTGGAAAAAGAAAAAAGAAAGCTCGTGTTTTTAATGCGTTTGATTTCGCAGTTATTGTGAGTATCATTGTTGTTCTCGAGGGTATACAATATAATTTGATATTTTAGAAAAATATATAAAATGGATAACTTTTGCCTGATCCAAGTATTTTCAGGACAGCCAAACTTTATAAAACAGGAAGAACCCAGACTGGAGCCAGGATTTAGAGCGAAGAATTCGAAATGAAGAAAAAAACTTAGAAGACAGACTTGCTCAGTGTTTCATTTTTTCTTCGTTTTCAGCTCAGTATAACATCAGTTTCCGCAAAGATTTTTTCTTCATAATTTAGTTATTTTGTTTACAAATCGTCTCTACCGTTTCAAACTATCGAATATGAAAAATCTCGTTTTTCAGATTTTATATTTTTACTCTTGCATTGCGGACGATCCGGCGCGTGGCAAGTTTTCGAAGCTCTAGACCCTATAGAATTGCCGGAAATGCCTTAAATGAAGTATCGAATTTGACTATTTTTACTACTACCATTACCATTTTTACTATTACTTTGTCAATTTATCGAATATGTTCGTTATACTTTAGAGACCAAAAACTGACTTGGAAAACTAACGAAAATGCTATATTTGTTACTTTGATCAGTAAAAATCACTAATACTATAGATTTATTACAAAGAATAATGTCGAATGCGTCGCATTCGTTAGTTTGGAAGTGTGAATATTTATACAGTTACTCTATCGGATTCAGCAAACTATTGAACATACCACATTCAACAATTTGAAACGGGGATCCAAGAAAAATCACTCATATAGCACCAAGATGCAAACTCACGAATATGATTTTTTGGTAATTAAACAACACTAAACAGTTTGTTCGTAATTTCAGCTTAAAATGATCAACAATATACATAGAAAAAATATGTATAATGGTCCTTTTGTAGAGGTGCTGATTTTGGAATCACAATTAAAGCTTTATGTTGCTCTCTTGAAAAGTACCGATTTTCATATTCGATAGTTTGAAAAGGTAGGGACGATATGTTTAAATTAATCGCGTTGCATTATTTTTCTCTTTATTTCCTTGTTATTACAATTTCGATAAAATAATAAAATGAGTTTAGGTTTCTTTTTCAATTTGTAATAATGAAATTTGAAGGAGTAATGGGTTTTTGTAGCGAAACTCTTATTATGAAGTAAAATAAATGAATGGTTAAGTAATTGTTTAATTTGTTCAGAATATATGAATATATTCATGGTTACCAAGTGAACGAACTCCTGTATTGAAGGAATCATGTTGGGGGGCGTGTTAAATGCTACTGTTTGGGCTGTAGTATATTCTCCATAGGGGAATGGTTCCTTATCAGTGGTTATGTATTCAACGGGCTCTCTCTCTGTCTAACTACATTTTGTGTGAGTGAGAGAGAGAGAGAGAGAGAGAGAGAGAGAGAGAGAGAGAGAGAGAGAGAGAGAGAGAGAGTGTAAATAATTCAAGATCGCTTAGCATAAATGTAGTGTGTAAGAGATGTGTATCTTCCTTGGCCTTATCTTTCTCCCTGCTCGCCTCAAACCTGTCTGTCTCTCCAGCAAACTTTACCTCTGTCTGCTTCCAACTGTGATAGTTTACGTGAGAATAATATATAAATAATTTCAGCAGAATTTGAGATAGAGGATCCGGAGTATTTACATATGGAAGGTTTATGTTGTAATTGCGCGTCCGGGCTTTGTCGGTTGTAATTTATGCAAACTAACCAGTGTAATTACTTTCTGCAACAGAGAACTATTTGCATTTAGTATTGCTGCATGTGGCAGAATGTTTAGTTGGGGTATACATAACTGGGGAAAATATTTAAACCTCTGCATTAGTATATTTTTTTTTTGGTGGTATACATTTATTACCCAACTAAGATATAATCAACAACAAAAGGAAGCATATATGAACGTTAAAAAATAAGAAAGAATTAAAAATTAACATTAATTAACTATTTAAGCTCGTTTGACATTGACAAATAATTTTACTAACAAGGGGAGTGCACGACGGGCCCCTCACCGATTCAAACGAAAAGTTTTGTATGTTTTGTACTTAACTAGGAAAAGGTTCTGTCAAAGAGAGAAAACGAACTTCTGAAGTGTTCACCTGAAAAAAAAATTGTTTATTGTATATACATTTTTTGTAATTTTTTTAATATTTATTTTATTATTATTATTATATCAATCAAAACTTATTGATGCTGTCCATTTCAGGAGTTTTTTTTATGTAATTATAGATATACAGTGGATCAAAAAAGTATTGGCACACTTACTTTTTTTTCTGTTTCTTTTTGAAAAATTAAAAATTTTATTTTTAAACATTTTTGTACAATATAATATTCATAAATACAAATAATTGAAAAATAAAAATAAATGAATTATAAAGTATATAAAAATAATAAACAAAATATCCTTTTTAGAGAGTCAAAAAAGTATTGGCACTCTTATTAATAATGTACATTATATTTAATAAATTTAATCTGTGTGCCCCTAATACTTTTTTATCATGCCATTGGCATCTATAACAGCCTGTAATCTTCTTGGCATTGAAGAAACAAGGTTTTGAGTTACTTCTTGGCCAATTTTATTCCATTCCTCAGATAAAGTTACCTTCAGGTCATTTTTTGAAGAAATTTTATTTTTTCTTATTTTAAGGTCCAAAAGATACCATAGGTGTTCAATAGGATTTAAATCAGGAGACTGTGGTGGCGTTTTAAGTTGTCTCGGAACATTGTACAGCATCCACTCTTTCGTTTTGTTAGCTGTGTGCTTGGGGTCATTATCATGTTGGAAAATAAAAGTATCCTTTACCTCCAGCTTTTCAGCACTACTGGCTAAGTTGGCCCGCAAAATGTCGACATATTTTTCAGCATTCATAATACCGTCAATAAAGGTCAAGTTTCCTATGCCATTCCACGACATGCATCCCCAAACTAGAACGCTTCCGCCTCCATGTTTCACAGTGGGCCTCACATGTCGAGCTTGAAACTCGGTGTTAGGTTTCCGCCAAACGTACTTGCGACCATCAGACCCGAAAATATTATATTTACTTTCATCGGAAAATATTACCTCTTTCCAGAAGTCTAAGTCTTTATTTAAAAAAGATTTAGCAAACTCAAGTCGCTTTTTACGGTTAGTCTCGCTAATTAAAAGGTTTTTTCCTTTGAACTCTGCCATAATAATTAAATTTGTGGATAACATTTCTTACTGTTTGTAAGCAGAAGGTTGTGTTTGAAGTTGACGCGACCTCTTCCGCTATCCTGGAAGCTGATGTTGTGGGATCACGCACAACAATTCGGTGTATGTCCCGTTTTTCCCTTTCACTGAACTTCGGTGGCCGCCCTGAACGAGGTTTGTTCAACACAGAACCAGTCTGTCTAAACTTCTTGACAATATTTCGAACAGTACTGAAACTAATTTCTAACTTATTCGCTATTTGTCGGTAACTTTTTCCTTTAGAATGTAGTTTTATTATCATATTTTTAAGAAAAGTGCTATGTTCACTGGTTTTAGCCATGATTATATTACAAACACAGAACAAAGACTGAGTTTAAATGTTATTACATTGACCTTTGTAATCCTCAACCCATATCTACTGAAAGAAAAAGGATTACCTTGTTTTGACTGGAGCTAATGCTAAACATTTAAGACTGCCAATACTTTTTTGACTCTGTAAAAAGGATTTATTCTTTCGCATTTTCGTATACTTTATAATTCATTCATTTTTCTTTTCAAATTATTTGTATTCAGGAATATTCTATTATAAAAAAATGTTCAAAAATAAAATTTTTAATTTTTCAAAAAGAAACAGAAAAAAAAGTAAGTGTGCCAATACTTTTTTGATCCACTGTATATGTATTTCATTTTTGAGGCACTATTCAAGAGTTGATGTAATTGTGTATTGTCAGTGGTCTGGTTGATAAACGGGAGGAAGTGGCTTCTAATGGGGGAGTAAAAAAGAAGCCAAAACATTGAACTATTTTTTTATTTAATCAGTTTTAGTCAATCTGGGTAATGCTCAACGAAGTCACTTTAGCTTAGGAATGAAAATATGTATATCTTAAAGGAAAATATTAGGAAAACATATTTTTTATGCATAGTCTCAGTATTATTTATGAGGCTGTTTGTAATACACTAAAATGTAATGTTTCTTAGACCTATACTTAACAAGTTTAATTTTGCAGTCGAATGCCTAAACAGATGAAATAGAATAATATTATAGCAGCAATTAAGCTTATCAATTAAATAAATAATAATCTTTAACGAAACATTTTTAATGAAATCAAACCATCATGTTTATCACATCGTCATTATTCATTTTGTGAACTTTTCATTTAAAGATAAATGTTTTTCCTGTATATTTGAAGTACTCCTGCGTATTTGGTGTGTTTGTTTTGGTTTGTTCCAAACAACACCAGTGAATTCGTGGAATAAAGCAAATCGTCCAATCAATGGGTTAAATCCAATTAGTTGGGTACAAACAAAGTTGGGCATTCAAATGAAAACTCATCGTCATTACTGTTAAAGCCTGTAGTAGGTAGGATTCTCGAAAAACGAGTCTACCTTTGTGCTCTTCTTTAGATGGGACTTGCTGTTATCCAGCGTGCCATACTACACCTACTTTATATTACATGAAAAAATTTAGGAAAATCAACCATCAAGTTATACTTTAAAAGTATGGACTTGTATAAGGAACGGACAGACAGACAAACAGCTGAATTTTATTTATTTACATTACTGTCCTTGTTCAGGCACGTTTCCTCCCTCCTTCCCTAGGGAGGAAGCACATTTTTGACTCACTTATGACGTCCAACTTATGTCGGAATCCGCAGAAGAAGCCGTAGAAAAATGTTTCGCACACCGAGGTCACAAAAATACCCCGGTGATACAAATTTGTTTGTATATAAAGTGTTTTTGCGCTCTAGCAGCCTCCAAAATGGCCCGCTTTCGAAAAAATACTTTGTCACAAACAAAAGGCAGAAATCGTTAAAGAACAGAATCTACCCACCAAAACTTTGTTTTTTAGGCCAAATTCTTGTGAAAAAATCGTAGCGATTACGGATGAGCACAAATAATCTTTAGATGTACGCTTCAAGGGTAAATGATGGTGGTTAATTAAAGGAAGTTCAAGAGAATTTCGAAACCGGTTTGGGAATCGTGGTACATCTAAAGCTTCTATTTAAACTCCTAATCCATTTCCGACAAAAACGATTCTAATGTAGTTTTTGAAAAAGCAATGCTCAGAGAAATTATGCATAAAATACGAAAGTGTTATTTTTTGTTGTTTTGAAACGTCGTTGTTTCCGTTTGCCTTAATTTTTTAATGGGATTTAACAATAAAATTAACATTTGACCAAAAAAGGTAAGTAAATAAGACACATTTATATTTATATTTGTGTTTTTCTAGAGCGAAATTTAAGAAAGGGATTTAGTAAATTGCACTTAAGATACCGTTGGTTTCATGTCCAAGGTGGCATCGATAATCGTTTCTTTGTGAATTTATTAGAGAAGGTGTTCACATTTTAGACGAAAGATCAAAACAAAATATTAAGTGTTTCTATTTCAAGCTTAACTAATGAGACTATGAATTTGACTGGAAACGCGCTAAGATGACGGAGTCAGGCGATGTTTTTGAAGAAGAGGCGTTGACAAGAGTAGGTCATTGGTCAATAAGGCGGTGGGGGTAGATTAACTGGCATTACAGTTGTGTTACTATGGTTAGTTTTTCTTTGGGCTGAACAATGGTGGCCACAACATGTGGCTGCTAATACCAAGAAGTCTTTAGTAAGGAAAGGGTTAACCTAAGTCTTTACAGGCTAGAAATATGTGTACTATATTTTGTATTTAATACTGAGGAGTTTAGGTAAGATTATTTCTTTTAATTTATTCATGTATCGCAATATTCGATAATTGCAGAATGTCAGTGAATATAAACGTTACCCGTTAAACAAAATAGTGCTATAACTAATAAAGACAATAAGAACTAAAATATAAAACAATTTAATAAATCTGTGGATGACAAAAAGTACGTTAAATGTAAGCAGATTGTTGTTTTGTTTAAATTTTTAGAGCAAAAAACTTCAAAGTTAGAATGGCCTGATTTTTTTCTGACGCCTTTGTTTGGATAACTGTCATTAAATATGAGTGTTGTTTGTGCGTATTGTATAATTGTTTTTCTCTTTTGTTCCACGCATTTTTCATTAATCAAAATAATCACTGACTGGTACAGTCCTTTCATACCTTTCCTTACATTTCACCTCCAGCTCAGGGATCAGGGACATACTTTACTTTAAAGACCGAGAGTGCAACCGCCGCAGCTACATTCCTTTAGAATGACAAAACGGGACCTGTCTCCAGCTGTTTTAATTTTGAAAAGCTTGGTGAAGTTATTTATTAAAAAGGCTTCAAGCAGTGCGATTGTGTTAATCATTAAACACACATCGGCTGTGAATGCTCTGTGAAACAAACTACAACCAATCAAGTTGTGCGTATTTGTAGGTGCACTCTAAAGAGTTCGATTAAAAGGATATTTTATCGAATTTGTACAGACTTCCGAGAAAGTAATTTATTTTAACTTTATTATTACAAGCAATAAATTATGTTAAGCTTTAAATCTGTTGTTAAATAAAAGTTGTTTATCAAACTGTTATGAACCTGGGCAAAGTGAATTTCCCGTGGACGAGAAAATGGAACAGTTTTCCGTCAAGTTTTTTTTTTGTTGTTTTGTAAAGTAAACTTTCCAACATTTTTCATCCTTTAATAGTCCTCCCCTTTGAGAAGACGTTTGAGCGGGGGTAGTAACAAATTGCCTCTTTGATGCGAAGAATGATGTAAGGGCCTCCCCCAACGAGGTTGGCTCTATGGTCAAACTCATTCTCTCTGGGGAGCTTTGTGCTTTGGCGATTTTACTGCAGTCTGGAGGGCAATATGTGCAGATAAATTGACCAGGGATGGATCTAATAAATATTTCACTTTAAATGTTAATATGGAAGGAAAACTAAAAACTATAAAAATAAATATATAAGTATTTACTGGCGTTAATAGCAAAAAAAAAATAAATAAAAAAAAAAAAAAAAAAAAATGACTTGAAGAGCGGTGGCAAGCAACTAGCTGTTTAAAATTAATTATTATTAGAAGACAGTAATAAAACAATAGAGTGTCATTGTAGCTTGTCTCTTTCTCTACATTAAAGTAAAATATAAAGAAACATTTAAGAGTGTCTTGACTAGCCGCAAAGTGCGACAAACACGATATTTTTCAGACGATTGGCGAATGATTAATTCAGACGATTCGCCAGTGATTAACACAAACAATTTGCGAGTGAATTTTCAGGCAATGTAAGTATACTGTTACTCAATTATCTCCACGATTCTCGGACTGTAGTAGCTTCTACGTAAGGATGTATGTATGTATAGGTAAATATTCTTCCAATGGACACTTGTAAATAATATTTTAATTATTTAATATAACTTAAGTGTTCTCCATTTCTTTTAAATTAATTGTTTTATTTATGAGCACGCTTATTTTCCCTGTTGGGACCTTCTAAAAAATAAAAGAATAGTCAAATTACCAAAGAGAACCTACAAGTGGTGACCCCGACGTTATCATGGAACAAGAACACGATCCTACTTTGCCTCCAATAGCAGCATTCAGTAGAGCAGTTTTTAGGTTACCACAGTTTTGTAATGTTAAGACAGCTCTCTGGTTTTTGCAAGTAGAGGTCGTATTTTCCACATCCAGGGAGACATTAACATCAATTAAATTCCACTCACTTATAGGTGGCCTGAAGTACGACGTCCTTATTTCAGTTGCCGACCTACTATTTTCTGGTTGAGAGGATCCATACGCTCAACTTGAAGAACCGCTCATTAGCATATATGGTGAATCCGAGACTCGAAAACTTTAGAAACTTCTCGAAGAGACGCAGCTCGGAAGCCAATGACCCTCTCAGCTCTACAGGCAGATAATTCAGCTAGCAGGATCGACCATCGGCGCTGAAGTAGTTCGTACACTGTGGCTTCGAAATCTACCACCACGTGTGCAAGAGATTCTCGCCGTAACGAAGCAAGAAGACTTAGAAAACTAACGGCCATTGCAGATAAGATTATGGGAATAGAACGACTCACACCCCTACTCCGTTCAGCGACCTGAAGCCAACTCTGCACATCGAGCATCGACTAATATGAGTCCTTCGACCTCATCTGCACCACTTCAACTGTCTCTAGCCAATATAACACCAGGCGAACATATTGCAGGAATCATGGGAGACCTGAGGAAGCTCTTCTACGCCTGGAAGAAACCGTTCAAACTCATCCATTGAGGGACAACGGGTTCATCAGAATAAAAGGTTTCCTTTGGGAAAAATGTAGTTTATGACATTTTTAAATTCCATTTAAAGGCCCATAATTTTTAAATTATTAAATTTTAAGAGAGAATTTTAAATCAAGGTAGGATACTTCATGATGTGGTGAGTGGACGAGTTATATTCAAACTCGTGTGAATGTAACTCGTCCAATCAACACATTATGAAAATTCCTACCTGGCTTTAATGTTCACTCTCAGAAATTTAATAATTTAAAAATGATGGACCTCAAAATGAAATTAAAAATCACAATAGAGCTTAACGCCACTTAATATAAGATGCCTGATGGCGAGGGTCGAATCGTCGCCGATATAAATTAATGTTTTAAACAATTTTGGGGAGTAACTCCTGCCGTTTTCTTCAAAAATCTAAAAATATTTTAAAATGAATTCATCTAATCAAATAAATAAAATAAGCGATAAAACTCGGCACATGGTGAGTGGCCTATTGTTATTCCCTCTCGCCTGTCGAATCCCGACGCAATCTATTGACGCACCGAACAAGGTTTCGTTCCACCGAAGAAGCAGCCTTAGGAATATTGAACTGATCAGTGAACGACAGGCTTTGTGCCAACTGTTTTCGTTAATTCAACCGGTATAATGACGTCAGACAATACACATATCCCTGAACTGTAATCTTGCCAATTGGTTCGTGGAAAGGGCTTTGTGGTATTCGTTGCGGTAGATTGATCACATTCACTTCGTATTCGCTACCAGATAAATACCATCCAGGATAGCAATACCTGTAGGGGGGGGGATATCTAATATCCGTTCGGCCAAATTTCGTTTAACATATTACGGGAGTGTGCACTTCTTTATTTATATACATGGACAAATGGAACATTTACCTAAGCTTGAAACTTATTTCTCTTTTTAATATAGCATTAATTGAAATAGCCTTGACATTCATTAACATGAAACCTTTTCTTTTTGTAGACGAAATTCTATTTCTTTAGGACGTTGTACATACAGGACTGCATGACATTCATGAAGGAATATATGAAAAATGTAAATCAAACACGATACCATTTTTCAACTAAACACGAAATTTGCAATTCAATCAAGCAGCAAAATCATTCAGAAACTTAAGGGCGCTTTTATTCCATATCCAAATTATTAATATCCCCCCCTGCATCAACTGCTGAAGTAATTAGGACCAATGATTCTAATTTTCGTATTTTATTTTATATTGTAGAGAATTCAGTATACAATACATCAAGATAATGGTAGGAGCTTCTTTAAAAAATAAGCTAGATCAGTTATTTAGGAGTGGGAGGGTTACTCCGAACTCAAATTATTAACGATCGATATGTGTGATATATCGTAAGGAAACTCGATACAATATCCGAAATTCCCAACCGCCATAGCCTCGTTGAGTGTACCGGTTAAGCAACGTCGGGCGTGGCCAGTACCTGAATGGTACGTGCTGCTGGCATTATAAAAGGGTGGCAATCTGTAGATAACCCGGCGTTAATAGACAAATTGTTGATAAGTCGTTAAACACACAACAAAAAACATCCGAAACTATCTCAAACTTTCTAATCATTGTTTTTTGCAGGAGGGAGACCCCAATTTAAAAAATAAAAGTAGTTCAATTTATATTATTCGCCTGAAACGCTTCTTTCCTCCCTCCATAGAGAGAAAATCCGCTTAAGACGTTGACGCAATCACTCAATCCGGAAGTGCTGACTAGATAAGTTCATGTTTCTACATCCATAGATCAAGAAAATATTTTAAATTATTTTGGTCATTTATATTACAAAATTTAGATATAGTTTTTTAATTGTTTTTCATTATCTAAACTGTCATGATAATACTGGTTTGTACAATATGTAGTATGTTAGCTTCCGCTGGAGACAGGAACGGTGTAAGCACAGCTGGCGTGCTGCACGAACTAAAGTCCCAGGTTAGAAGGAGTCCACCCTTTCTCTCTGAGATAGCATCCTATACCAGTTACATATACTCCATTCTTCAAACACAATATACTAATGCATACTGATAATCTGGTTTCAATATGTATATGAAGTACTAGTTCGTAGAAAATATGGCAAGATTTTTAGTAGAAATGGAAATAGTAGGAGTAGGAAATCCTTAACAACATTTTAGTAGAAATGGAAATAGTAGGAGTAGGAAATCCTTAACAACATTTTAGTAGAAATGGAAATAGTAGGAGTAGGAAATCCTTAACAACATTTTAGTAGAAATGGAAATAGTAGGAGTAGGAAATCCTTAACAACATTTTAGTAGAAATGGAAATAGTAGGAGTAGGAAATCCTTAACAACATTTTAGTAGAAATGGAAATAGTAGGAGTAGGAAATCCTTAACAATATTTTAGTAGAAATGGAAATAGTAGGAGTAGGAAATCCTTAACAACATTTTATTATGTGCGCGAATTGTTGCCAGTTGCTCCTGCCACTTGAGAGTTTTGACAGAAAATAATAAACAATTTTGTTGCTAATCAATAAAACTATGATTAAACTATTATGAATTGATCTGGGATTAAAGCTTATTAAATAAGGAATTTTTAGAAGTGGGGTATCGCTAATACAAGAAGGGGGTGTTAAAAATCCATTTTGTTAAATAAGTGTATTTTATCCACTTAAAAGTCAAAAAAATATAGTGTGTTCACCAAAAATTTTTTTGACTTTTAAGTGGATAAAATACACTTATTTAACGAAATGGATTTTTAACACCGGATTTTACATATCCTGAGTTTTTATGAAACTTATTTTTTCTACAATTTTAACATCTTATTAACAAGACATTTCAACACATATTAGACTTATTGATACTCTTTACAAAATTTCCAATAGTATCTATTATCTACTAATGTGTTTCAGAAATCGTGCAGATGAAATAAATGTTTGTTTTTAATAGACTTTTTATTTAAAGGCCTATTCACACACATCAGTCACACCATGTCTCCGTTCCGTCTAGCATCGGTCTTAAAAAGTATGTTTTCGTGAAGGTTTGTATCTGAAATAGGATTGACGGTCTAGTCACACACATCAGTCACACCATGTCTCCGTTCCGTCTAGTATCGGTCTTAAAAAGTATGTTTTCGTGACGGTTTGTATCTGAAATAGGATTGACGGTCTACTCACACACATCAGTCACACCATGTCTCCGTTCCATCTAGTATCAATCTTAAAAAGTATGTTTTCGTGACGGTTTGTATCTGAAATAGGATTGACGGTCTACTCACACACATCAGTCACACCATGTCTCCGTTCAGTCTAGTATCAGTCTTAAAAAGTATGTTTTCGTGACGGTTTGTATCTGAAATAGGATTGACGGTCTACTCACACACATCAGTCACACCATGTCTCCGTTCAGTCTAGTATCAGTCTTAAAAAGTATGTTTTCGTGACGGTTTGTATCTGAAATAGGATTGACGGTCTACTCACACACATCAGTCACACCATGTCTCCGTTCCATCTAGTATCAGTCTTAAAAAGTATGTTTTCGTGACGGTTTGTATCTGAAATAGGATTGACGGTCTACTCACACACATCAGTCACACCATGTCTCCGTTCAGTCTAGTATCAGTCTTAAAAAGTATGTTTTCGTGACGGTTTGTATCTGAAATAGGATTGACGGTCTACTCACACACATCAGTCACACCATGTCTCCGTTCCGTCTAGTATCAATCTTAAAAAGTATGTTTTCGTGACGGTTTGTATCTGAAATAGGATTGACGGTCTACTCACACACATCAGTCACACCATGTCTCCGTTCCATCTAGTATCAGTCTTAAAAAGTATGTTTTCGTGACGGTTTGTATCTGAAATAGGATTGATGGTCTACTCACACACATCAGTCACACCATGTCTCCGTTCAGTCTAGTATCAGTCTTAAAAAGTATGTTTTCGTGACGGCTGTTGAGAGAAATAAAAGAGATACTTGCTTGTAATATTCAGTTCTGCAGCTATCTCATTCCGTGATTTTGCCTTCTTTGCCACATTTTTATAATATTTTTGGGAAGTATTAAACATATAATCATATTTTCGCACTATTTCAATGAATAATTCAGGTTATTCTCCTATTTTACCAAACAGATCGCGCGACAAATCTGTAATTTTGCACAACAATATCGTCTGACAAAGCGATAAATACTAGCTTGCTCGTCCTTTGTGTGATGTGGTTAATGCAATACAGTGTAATACAAGTAGATCGCCTGCCATCCTTGGTCAAATATCGGTGCCCGTCGCGTCAGATCGCGTCCTGTGTGCACGAGCCTTAGGCTTCCATCTTAGACGTAAATTTATCTGTTCTTGGTTATTTTTTGTAATTTTGTTTCCTTGAGAGGGGGCAGAAAAAAATTATATAAAATGATTTAATACAGTTCGAACCAATATATACAAAAAAAACCTTCACATTTAGCAGAAGAATAAGGTCGCTCTTCTACATTACTTTAGCGATCGATGTAGAACAAAACAAAACAAAACAAAACAAAAAAAAAATGATGACGGACTATTCCCCATAATAATTGTTATACTCATAAATATAAACATGTCCCTCACTGTTGGGATAATTTGGAGATCAATATTGTGTGAAAAATAAAGAAAAAAATGTATGTGATTTATAAAATAAATGCAATTTTTGCATTCAAATAGTATAATATTTCCCTTTTTTGAGGAGGATATAGGTTTTTTATGGTAAGGTTTTATTCAAATGATAATAATTTAATTTTATGGAATATAGTTCTAAAGAGACGTTTACGAAGATGAAATAATCGTTACTGAAATTTCAATTGTGACAGTAACAAGGGACAAAGAGACAAGACTACCTGCTCCTGAAATACCTTTGATAAAGGGAATGTCACCACCGCTTCATGGTCATATCTCTTCCAGTTTAAATATAACTTCGTTCTAGTTTCTAGTCTAAATGCTATTCTCACTTATAGGATGTAAGTCTGTCAAGTAGAACTATATATATACCGCTAACATCTACCATAAGCTCTGGGTCTAATAATTAATCAAAAACAAATTTATTTTATCTTGTGTAGAAATATTTGGCCAATCATAATTGTTAATAAAACTACTTTTTATTACAATGATGAGTTTTTATTTCAAAGTCCAAGTCCTATACGAGTATATACTTGCACACACACACACACACACACACACACACACACACACACACACACACACACACACACACACACACACACACACACACCCACACAGACAAACACACGCACGCAGACACACACACACACATATATCATTGTCGATGAAAATGCCACCCTGTATATATGTATATATATATAGAGGGTGTCATTTTTAGACAACCCGGCTGAATATATCTGATAACGTTATAAAAAAAAACATACTTAATGTTTTCCTAGTGGTTAGGTTTTGTCCTGTATTTTTAAAAAAAAGTACATTGTGCTTTAGTCCTAGTGGAACTTTAAAATTTCAAATGGGAACCTAAGCCTTTCGGTACACCATTTTAATTGATTTTTTAAATTTGCAATTAATAGTGCAACCAGATTTCAAACCGGTCAATTAATTTCAAAGTTATGGTAATAAGTTATAGAAAAAACACAATACCTACATTTTTTTAGCTATTTTTAATTATAAAAAAGCTCAAGAATGCATAAATACTACTTTCAGTGGTTGTTGTGCCTACAAATCATGTTCATATTGCCTTTTTTCATTCACGCGGTAAAACATAGTAGAGCGGCGAGTAGCGCTGATACCCACGCCGACCCTCCTGCCTTTTCGCTCGGGAATTCATACCCGATTTCTTTACCTAGAGGGTTCAGGCGAGCCAGGCTTATTGAACTGAGAAAACATCCAAAGTACAACCACAGACACTGAAGGTTTTATATTGTTTGGGATCAGCAGGTACCTGAACACGATAATCGGTTCGATAGATAGCTTCTCGTCACATCTCGTCAGTGAAGCCTCTTGGCTAGCCACGCTACGCTCGCCGCTCGAATTAGGGTTAGAAATTTTCGCACAAGGTACATGAGATCTTATAGGAAATTTGATGCAGAATTTGAAAATTTTCCCTATTCGGTCAACAACAAATATCACAAAAATGGCAAAAAAACAAACACAAAACAAACTAGCGTTTATACAACAACAAAAACAAACACGTTAACGCTTATATCTAGGGAAATAATGCAAGTAAAAATTTCTCCTTGGTGGCATTCAACTACTCTTAAGTCGGCGAACACACCCCTCAAGTATGGCGATTTCCTTCGGGATCACGCTTTATATTGATAAACCTATTCCACATGTCATTTGTGTGAGAGGATTAATATATTACATTAATAACCATAATATAATATAAATTAAATATATGTTCATTTCATTAATAGAAAAAGGCAACTCCCATTTCGGGAAGAACGACTCCTTTCATTCAACAACAATATCCGATTATGTGATACAAACAATAGATCTTTAATTGTGTAGGAAGCAGGATTAATTTAAAACGCGTGGGACAAAAAATAATTTCTGAAAAGACATTTAGTGAATGATGAATGATGCTCAAGATGACAATTGAGATGGTTAGATAGTCATTAGATTGTATTGAATTGGCTGACGAGGAACAGATCCACATTGTGTTAGAGTCCGGTCAGAGACAGCTTTCTATCCACAATAGGGCAGTGGGCTTTGGTCATTTACCTGTCTTGTGTACTGAGGTCAGGGCCGTGCTCTTTACGAGACATATTTCGGGGTTCATAAGTCAGGTGGCATTAAATATATGCATGGGCTTATATAGAAAATAATTTCGGAGGGGGCTGGAAGAATGTCGGGGGGGGGGGGGGGGGTGAGAGGACTGTTGCTCTAGAAATTTGATTAAATTGTTTCTTTTGTCAATTTACTAAGACTTCTTAATGGTTTTTATAATATGAAGTCCATTAGGAACTCTTCGGAACTGTAAGTGGGTCGTCTAACATTTTTCACGGTCGTCAACTCTATGATAACGTATTAGGAGAAAATTCTTTTCAATAGTTCAGGTCAGAAAAACGTTGACGACCCGTGATAAGTGTTGCCGTTGTTTTTTTCGTTTGAATTTTCAGCCACTATGCGGTCACTAATCTAGTTTAACATTGCCATAAATTTGTATGCCAATGGTCGCGAAAAAGTTAATAATTTTATACATTTTGTCGGGTAAAAATTAGAGATATTTTATCACGCAGATGACTACATTGTATCTTGGGAATCCACATTATTGGTTAATTTATCTATTCGGGATCTCTCAAGACAAAAATGTACAAAACTGTTAACGTACTGTAACACGGACTCTTAAAGGTATGTTAACCGAAGTCATGAAGTAGGGAGCAATAAAAGAAGAGGGCGCCATGGCGAATCCCGAAGTTACATTGTATGAAGGAATCCAGATTGATGTAATTATTGAGGTTCAAAGCTAGCACATGGGAAAATATAATAGGATGACCATTGAGCGGTTTTATCAGTAAAACAAGGGTCAAAAAATGAAATACTATCTTTGGTTGTTTTGTGATAGAACTTTCCACAACGCAGGCTACACACGATTCAGACAGGCCTGTCAGTAAGACCTGAACAGTCCGCCTGAAAACCGGTTGCCTGAACGTGTATATATTCCTGCCGCCTGAACAGTCTTCACTGACCGACCGGCCTGCGTGACCGTGTGTAGCCTGCTTTAAGCAGGTTACACACGGTCAGGAAGACCTGTCAGTTAGACCTGAACAGTCCGCCTGAAAGTGCCGCCTGTCAGTTTTAACTGACAGACCGGCCGGAATATATACACGTTCAGGTGACCGGCTTTCCGGCGCACTGTTCAGGTCTAACTGACAGGCCTACCCGACCGTGTATAACCTGCTTTAGGAAGGATGGGAGGCCGAATGAATAATTTCCGTATGTATGTTTTTTGCTCATAATGGCGTAATTTCTTTAAAATGTCTAAGCATTCCATATGACACTAGGGGCACTAGCGGGAACCCGCTAAGGTGACGCAGTTCCTGCGATTCAGACTTTTTGTTTACTCGTGATATTTCATATAAAGCGTGCAGCGCTTTTTGAGATTATTCAGAAAGCAATTGCTTTTTATGATTTTAATTTTTTTTTTTGTTGATGAGGGAAGCTGTCTCATTTCATTTATGATGATTCACAATTTAAATTAAATACACAAATTATTAGTTCTATTGCAATATAAGCATAAAAAGCTTGAGATAAGACATAGGGGAGCTTATTGCAGTACCAATGAAAACCCTCCTCCTTATCCAAACTCTCTCCCTGATAGGGGTACAAAAGGGACAATCAAGAAGTCTCAAAGGGGCATATTTCTGCAGGCGGAAGAGACTGGAGCAAACAATGGGACCTACAACTCATGATGCTCAAAGGAAGCACTGCTTAGCCTCCAGCTCCTATCTATAACCGCGTGTCTTATACTGCGCTCTTATCTATGCACGCGCATCTCGAGTATTGTATGCTTCGAATCCGGGGGAATGAACAGAAGGAAGAAACTGTTAGAATTCTGTATTTCTGAAATCTTTGAGTACATACCAAGTATGATAACTTGACTAATGTTTGTACTTTCCATTTTATGGCCGGGTTATTTGTGTATGTCACGTTCCCATAGCAAACTTTGCGCTTCGGAATAGTTATTTAATTTATTTTTGACGTAATCCAGGCGATTGGCATAAATACTTTATCTATACAAATAAAACCCCAAGGCAAAATTCGCACGAAGCACTGAGATTTCCCTAAGACGAATGTGCGTCCACTCAGAAGTAGGCAGGAAAAATGCTTGCTGCGGAAAGCTTACTGTACAAGCAGCAGCCTGCTGACTGCCTGGATGATCCCTTGCAACATCAAATAGTATGCTAGTTGCAAAAGCAAGTACTAAGAAGATATTTGCTATGCTGATCATATGGTATGAGCAACAATGTGTCTGTCAGTCTGATCCATTGGATCTACTTGTATGAAACAATGCCTGGTGTGGATAGCTTTTTGTAGAAGCAGCAGTCCGCTGACTGCCCGGCTAATCCCTTACAACATAAAGTAGCACGATAGTTGCAAAATCAAGTACTATGACGATATCTGTCGGTCTGATCTACACGCAGAATACGATGCGTGCTACGCTGACCTTACTTTACTAGCAGCAGCCTGATGTCTGTCTGATCCATCGGATCAAAATGCAGTCTGTGCTGTGCGTCAGACGATGCGTGCTGACCTTATAGTCCTAGCAGCCACCTGATTCTGTCTACCTGATCTAAACACAGGATACGATGAGTGTTACACTGACCTTACTGTCCTAGCAGCTGCCTGATGTCTGCCTGATCCATCAGATTGACATGCAGTATGTGCTGTGCATCGGACGAAACTTCCTGACCTTATAGTCCTAGCAGCCACCTGATTCTATCTACCTGATCTACACACAGGATAGGATACGATGCATGCTATGCTGACCTTACTGTCCTAGCAGCTGCCTGATGTCTACCTGATCCATCAGATTGACATGCAGTATGTGCTGTGCATCGGACGAAACGTCCTGACCTTATAGTCCTAGCAGCCACCTGATTCGGTCTACCTACGCAGGAGGCGATGCGTGCTACGCCGACCTTACTGTCCCCTGAGTTGCCTGATGTCTGTCCGTCTGTCCCCGCTCATCCGATGGTTAATTAAAATAGTGTGGAGAGGGGTTGAGGAGGGTTCGATAAGGGGCCAGTGCGCACGCGCCGCTCCCTCTCGCTTCTCTTGCAGCCTGCCGGCCGTCAGTTGCTCATCGACTACGGAGGAGGTGGTATCTCTCGCTAGCCTCTCTCTCGATCAGCGTGTGTGTCTTATCACATCTATAATACTCATCACCATTATACTGTAAGTAAATATACATTAATAATGCACGTTTTCTTCCTTAGAATATAGAATGCACCTTTATTCATGTAATATTCAAATGAAAATGATCATATTCCTTTTTATTCTGTGGTTTATTGAGTTTTTTTTGCAGAATACTACCCAAGGCATTATAAGAAATTATGTTTGTACACACACACACACACACACACATATATATATATATATATATATATATATATATATATATATATATATATATATATACATCTACAAACTGGTATTAAGAGGAGTTTAGATGATGCTGACACCAATAAATATTTTTATAAACGTTACTCTGTTGTTTTAATATAACGAATGCTCAAACGGTGGCCATTTCTATTATAAAGCAATTTAATCATCCAATCAAGTTTACCTAGAAATATTAATGTTACTCTGAATATTATAAAATTAAAGTATATTTTCTTCCCTAAAATCCATACCTTAAAAATGGTTGTTAGATTTTTTTATATGATCTCAATACGGAATTTTATGTAAATGTTTATATATATATATATATATATATATATATATATATATATATATATATATATATGTTGGTGTTTGTGAGTGTGTATTTATTAATATACAAGAATTGCTTTGGTAATTGAGCAAATATAAACCCATACACACAAATATTATGTGTATGTATATATTCCAGACATCTACCCTCAAAATTTTTGAATGATATCGTTCTCAGCCTTTAAAGAAAGAATTTACACCTGATAGCCGTGAACAGTTATTTAAATTTAATATAATGAAAAAAAGATTTTTTAAATTTAAGTCATAAACTATTTACTTATAACAGCTTATATACCTGTTATAATATTAAAGGAGATGTTACATAAAGAAACAGTTAATAATTCTCCAGTAGTTTTTGATCGCAGACCCGTGTTATTAATATGCCCTGAACGGTCAAAATGTTATATATTACATGGAAGCTGTATTATAATTCGCGAACTAAATTTTAAATTTGCCTGTACCGGGCCTTATTTTTTTACTTCCTTGAAATAAAATGTTGTAGATATCTTTTATATCTAACGAGAAACGCATTGTAGGAAAAAAGAAAGGTGATAGTTTACGCTGCTTTCCTGAAACTTTGCTTAAAATAACATTTATATATATATATATATATATATATATATATATATATATATATATATATATATATATAAATCAGTCCCGTAACAGGCCACGAGGGCGCTAAGGGGCAGATACAGTAGAGGTATCTGATTAATGATTATAAGGCACTAGGGAGATAGTGTGGTCAGTACTAGGCTCCGGCTCCCTGATTTTCCCCTTTTCTACTTCGACTGCTAGAGTCATTAGCACCAAGGTACCCATTAATAAATTAATTAAAGACTGGGTTGGCCTACGGACGGTCAGAGAGGCCGAATTCAACCCATGAACGAAGACACTAGAAGAAAAAATCGTTAGTGCTAGCTCTGGATTTGAACACAGGTACTCTAGCATATTAGTCTAGTGCTGTACTACTGAACTAATCTCGCCCCCCTTAAAATAACCCATATAAATTTAAAATGAAACATGAATTCTTTTGGGCTTTCGTACAGCTGACTCCATTATTAATTTATCCTACAGATTAAACCCTAAATTTTAATTGACTGATTTTGATTTTTTTTTACTATACATTTTTGTCATTGGTCTACCAAGTTTTGTTCCAAGGATGTACAAATGACGGACGGTAAGGCCAAATTAATTATTTGGTTCCGGATTAATCCCCTCTTAACCGAGCGATTTAGTTCATTGTTACAACACATTGACTTTCTGTATAGATACTTATGACTTTTACCGAGTTTCGTTGCAATATAACAATAATTACGGCTGGTATGGGCAAATTAGTAATTTGGGTCCGGATACCTCCTTCGGATGGACTGCTTTTGATGTAGATAATTTTTCTTTGCGAAATAAACTATTACCGCTATCGTGTAACTAGACTCACACACATCTGTATAATATATATATATATATATATATATATATATATATATATATATATATATATATATATATATATATATATATACAGGGTGTCCCGTAAATGTCTAGTCATATTGTGGGTGGTGATAGAAGACCTTAAGGGGAACAAAAAATGTTCTATGACGATTTTCCGAATTCTCACACATAAGGGAGAAAACGTCGTTTTATTGTTTTTTCGAGACAAACGTGGATTTTAGAAGAATAATCGTTGTAGCTCCGTCCCAGGTGGTACTACTAGAAAGGAAGTGAAACCAATCGAAAGCTGAGTAAATTTACTATAAGACTAGTTGGGAGTAAACGTAAAAATGAATGAATGTAAGTATGTCTATCTTACAAAAAGAAGGCAATTCTAAATTTCCTGACATTTTATTGATATTTCTTTCCAGCGTTACTCCTCAATGGGCAAGATCTGAGATTTCCGGGTTTCAGAAAAACTTCCTCATTTAACCAGCTTTCCATTCATGTATCACAACCCTGTGTTATTGAAGTATTTGAACGGTTTAAGTACAAAAGTTAAAAAAAAAAACACATGGACCTGTGAAAAGAAAATTATATTTTTTTCTGCAGTTTATTCAAAAAGCTGAAGAGAAATATTTTTTTTTATAAATGTTTACATAAATATTAAGTAAATATTTACTTAAAACAATAAAAAAAAAAAAACTTCCACAAATATAAAAAAATATCCTAAAACAGTAAATAAATAAAAAACATATATTTTGAATTTGTTAATTACAGTAACTAATACTGGGTCCAGGAAGTGGCCATTAATGAACCCCAACCATACATTAACCTCAAAAATTACTATTTTTACCTAGATCACGCATTTGAATACATTTGACCTGGTATTTATATTTAGAAAACAAATTCTTTATCTTGAATTGATACTGATGGCTACGCTTGTGAAACTCACTGGGATTCTCGTGAGCCCATGCGTTTTTGTTGTGGTAATTAAAAATTGTATCCCTCATAAATAAGATGTACATAGTCCTGTAAAAATGTGTTCAAATGCGTGATCTAGGTAAAAATAGTAATTTTTGAGGTTAATTTATGGTTGGGGTTCATTAATGGCCACTTCCTGGACCCATTATTAGATACGGTAATTAACAAATTCAAAATATATGTATATTTTAATTATTTGTCTTAGGATTTTTTTTATATATTTGTGGAAGTATTTTTTTTTTATTGTTTTAAGTAAATATTTACTTAATATTTATGTAAACATTTATACAAATAAATATTTCTCTTCAGCTTATTGAATAAACTGAAGAAAAAAATATAATTTTCTTTTCACAGATCCTTGTTTTTTTTTTAAACTTTTGTTCTTAAATCGTGCAAATAATTCAATAACACAGGGTTGTGATACATGAATGGAAAGCTGGTTAAAAGAGGAAGTTTTTCTGAAACCCGGAAATCTCAGATCCTGCCCATTGAGGAGTAACGCTGGTAAAAAATATCAAGAAAATGTCAGGAAATTTAGAATAGCTATCTTTTGGTAAGATATACATACTTACATTCATTCAGTTTTACGTTTACTCTCAACTAGTCTTATAGTAAATTTACTCAGCTTTCGATTGGTTTCACTCCCTTTCTAGTAGAACCACCTGGGACGGAGCTACAACGATTATTCTTCTAAAATCCACGTTTGTCTCGAAAAAACAATAAAACGACGTTTTCTCCCTTATGTGTGAGAATTCGGAAAATCGTCATAGAACATTTTTTGTTCCCCTTAAGGTCTTCTATCACCACCCACAATATGACTAGACATTTACGGGACACCCTGTATATATTAATTAAACAGATGTGTGTGTGTGTGTGTGTAAGTAAGATTTAAGGGAGCCATTCTTGGTGTATTAATACATTTTTCAAAAACAATTTCATCAGTTTTACCTCAATACCTGTATTTCTACAGAAACTGCTATATGGTATATCGGTCAGTTAGAAGTTGTGGGTTTCTCCGGTAAAACTTTATTTAAAAAATTAGTAATTTTGTTAGATCTTCAGTATTTATTTATGTTAGTGTAAGTATATTCCTCAGCATTCATGAGGCATGGCAGAATCTGTAACCTAAATGTACAATTAATGCCTCTCCGTTTTTAAGAATTTATAAAAATATGAAAAAGAGCGTTTATATTTTTACTTATAATTTCTTCTCCCACAAAACGTTTGAATTATACATAATGTTTTTCTGATTAGAAATTGACTGACTAAGGATGCTTTGTTATTCGATACAAAAATTTTAACCGAGAGTTTAGTATGTTCCACAGTACTATAGAATTCGAGGAGTGGGAAAATCATTCCTGGAATCAATTAGGCAACTGTTTAGCTCGCTTCCTGTTCCCGAGAAACGAGACGAAGTAGCTCTATGGATGCTGTAAATAATCTAATTATGAAGGTAGGTATAGTCAGGTTGGTCTTGGTATCTTAATAAAACCGGATGCTTTCAGACATATTCAAAACCTCTGTTTATTAATTGAATCAACTGTTGTAGCGAATCACTTATACATGTTTGCGTAGCTGTCTGTACATGTTTGCGAAGACCACATCCAGTTACTTTGAAGTATCTGCAGTGATTTTAAACAGTGATTTCGGTACTTACTGATTAGCTTACAGGTTCTTTGCAGGTTATCTATTACTTCTTTACTGATTAGAAACCATATTATCAAAAGTTAATATAGCAATGAAAAGTATTGAAAATCACTGCAATCACTACTAAAAGTAACTTTTTTTTTACTACTATATTTATATAATATGGTTTCTAACTATCCGTTAGATAACTTGTATTTGTTAGACAATTTTAGGCTTGTAAGGTATAACTAAAAATTAAGCAGAATATATTTCAGCAAGCAATATTTATTAATACAAAGGTTAATATTATAAAAATCAATGGTAATGGTAAAGTCCTCGCCGATTTGCTTGTCCGGTGGTTCTATTACATATTTATATTTTATATTTATTTCCCATTATGGGTGTACGTGCTATGCGTTTCCGCTCGCTAGCTCACTCAAGATGCTATCAAAACTCTAGCCAATCCATCTCGCTAAAATTAACACAATTCTATTAATTTTTGCGAGTTGGGTTGACTTTAGTGTTAAAGGTTACTACCAGCAACAACCAATAGAATTGCCTATAATACTAGGCCAATAGGAAAGCTAATGAGTTATGTGCTAGCGTCTTCGCAAACAGACCCCCTTTATCAACGCAATAGTACCCAAAACAATGATTTTTAGAATTTTTGTCTTTATGTCTGTTGTCTGGCATACACTCTATACACACTAGGGTTTAATAATCCCTAAGAGGTCAGCTTACTGGCTCTGTCACGTTTTAGCAATCCTAACAGCCCGTATGCTTGACCCTCGATGGCTATAGGTCTAATATCGTAAGACGACATTGGCTTATAATACAAAATAAACCAAAACCTCAATCCACGCGGACGAAGTCGCGGGGAGAGCTAGTAAATAAATCAATTATAATTAATCATTAACTGACCCTTTTCTCAAATTTATAGAATTATCGAAAAAGGCGGAAGGTCAATAACACTACACCACACACTTTCACACTTTTTTTTAATTTAATTTCCCTACATGTTTCGCACCATTTTAGCGCCTCTTCAGGGGAATATACTTCATAACACAACTTCAGCCTCTTCTTGGGGAGGAGAACCTTCCACTACCAGTCTATACCTGGCCCTTTTAGTGGAAGGTTCTCTTCCTCAAGTTGAGGCTGAAGTTGTATTTTGAAGCATATACCCCTGTAAAGGCGCTAAAGTGGTGCGAGACATGTAGCGAAGTTAAATAAAAAGAGTGAAAGTGCGTGGTGTAGTGTTCCGCCTTTTTTGATAATTCTATAAATAAATTATGTTGTACCATATATATAAAACAAACTGAGGGCTGGACTCACGCAATTACCATATCAATTCAGGAAATGGATAAAGAGATAACTGTCTCTACTAATTACAAAAAACTTGGGGTTGCTGGCAGAGAAGGAAGATTTTCAGGTCAATGAAAAAACGTCTACTTCCTTCACAACAGTTTATTTCCACGCTGAGCGCTTTCGGTAGCTCTTGCTACCATCCTCAGAACTGTGACAAAATGAATAGAATAAGACAGTTGCATAACAGAATTCTTTTAAATATTAAAATGTTCACTAACCTACACGTAAAATAATAAATAAACACAATAATCTTGATTCGTCAACATAAACACTAAAAAAACAAAAACAATACAAACAAAAACACAAGTCATACATGATAAAATGAAATGGCTAAAGTTGAGGAGAGAGACTCACCTATAATGAGTTCAGCTTCACTGCTGAGGGCTGACTGAAGGGAAGCCGGGAGAGAGCCTGCACAGAGACGTGACTCAACATATCAGTTTGATACGTATCTGTCCTTTTATTTAAATTACAGGAGCTCAGGATCTTGTCGATACGTATCTCTATACTTTCCAGGACGTTCATCTGTGCAGACTTCGTCCGGCAATGTAAAATATACAGAGAATGGTCAGCTTCGCTGTGTCCCGCTGCGAGACAATGTTGACGAAATTCAGAATCCGACCTGGTTTTATGTTCTCTAGCTCTTACTTTGAGTTTCCTACCAGTTTGCCCTACGTACGATCCAGAACAGAGGCCACATACGATTTTATAGACGCCACTCTTATTTCCCGTTTCTATCTTATCCTTGACGTCACAAAGAGCATTAGCCAAAGAGGGAGAATTTTTAAAGGCCACCTTAACATTCGCTTTACTTAAAATGGAGGCTATTTTTTCCGAGACTTGGCCTAAGTACCTATAATTACCTATACAATAGCAAATGAAAAACTAAAAAATGATAACCAGCCAATAAGAATAATTAGAAGTGTTAGTAGCATAATAAAATCAAATTCGCATGATTGAATAAATTAATTTACTCTTATACAGCTTATGCTCTCGCCACTGCATTCATGGATAATGAGTCATTATATTTCCATTAGTTTTTGTTTGTTTTCTACTTTATTAAATTTCTGCTCGATATATTTTGCGCATTACATATTTGTTATAATAATAAATTATTTATCTAATAAATTTTAACATCCGATTATATATAAAACAAATTTTTAGGACGGGTTATCTACAGATAATCTCTATTTTCTAGCTAGACTAAGGCTGATGCCTTTTATTTTTTCACAGAAAAAACGTTTTATTTTATTTACTTTGAACCTTTACATTTAGTTTAATTTACTTGAATTTAATGAATGCATTTTTTAGCAATAAATTATTTAAAGGAAATTGTATAATAACACTCGGTTTAGTTAGTTTTTTACCTCATTCACTTATACTAGTAGAATGTTTTTTCTTTTATAAAATTTGCAACTAACGCAATTGCTTTTTTTTCTCTTTTTTTTTAACGAATCGTTCTGTGATATTTTACAATTTTTTTGAACTGGTTAGGGATTCATAAGAATAATACCTCTAGGTGGTTTTTAAGTTCTTACCGTGTCCGACTAAGACAAAATGCTAAATTCCCACAGAACATGTTCGAACTACTTACAGATGACGGTATGTATATCGGATAACTACTTGAATTTCTCAAAAATTTCAACCTTTATAATTTAATAGAAATTCACACGAACAAACTTTTTTAGACTTATGTAAGTAACTTACATGTAATATAAATACATCTGATTGAGAAACTAAAGTCAACATCTGCAAGCAAGAAACTGTGCCCTCTTCTTATTTTATAATGTGAATTTTCTGAATTTTTGTAAATTTTGTATAACTTACACCCCTGTCGTTAAATCGCCTTCGTTGCGAGAAACCAAATAAAATAATAATTTCATACTTATGGCCTGTCCAGTTCCTGTTCTGGAAAGATCTTACTAGGTCCTGGGAACGATCTGCACCGAGGGAAAGCCTCGAAATCCTGAGTTAGCCCATTTCGATATTAAAAATTCGGGGAATATTTTAATGACTAATTTCCCCCATGACTGATGGTTGGAAATTATCAACACGTTATGCCGCTTTCCAGGGTCGGGGGCATCAGTTAATGGATTAAAATCGATGGGTTCCGTGCACCCCAGACCCTCTGGGAATGGAAGCATTACCGTTTTTATTTCTACGTTTCAGCATATCGTATGAGGCACGCAATGGGAATATGGAGTTGTTGTTTAAACGTAGGCAGTCACTTTTCTCGTCATATTTCTCACGTTTATCTAAAGTGAACATTTTTATTTCATTTTGGATTTTTTTGTAACAAAATAAAGGGAAATACATTATTGTAAACAGCATATTATACTTTATTTACTCTCATGAAATATTCAATTTTATTACTATTAGTCTTGAATTAATACTTAATTGGGAGATTCAGCTTAGTTTGTATTGGGCATTCAATTGTACAATATGAATAGACAACAAAGTTGTTGCCTAAATCGGGTTCTCACATAGCACATTTGGGGCCAATATGACCAGTGCCTGTTCAATGCTTCACGGTAAAATAATTTCAATTAAGAGCATACATAAAACACTAAATAATCAATACGTTTGTCATATTTAAAAATAAATAGTAAACAGCCAACAACATATTCATTAAACTAACATACATATATTACAAGCGCTGACATACAGCCTCATGGATTCAAATGGAATACACTCTTTCATATGTGTCGTATAGCAAAGGATCAGATACCTCTGCTGTATCTGTCCCTCTGGGCCCTTGTGGCCTGTTATGGGACTGATGTTTTTTTTTCATCAAGTCAGAACTCGAGAGACTGGGAATTTCACTTAGTTCATCCGGAATTTAACTTAGTTCTCCTCTCTTTACAGGACTTTGCCTTAACCAAATAAGCAGGTAGACATCACTGCACACCATGACAAGTTAAGTTATCTAATATTGCCAATGCTACGTTAGCCGGCGTAGCGTTACTTTGTATGAATTCAATAACTTGAATGTCTTAAGAGGCTTAGGTTTGATACTCATTCTAGGGTTTAAACATATGAAATGTCCTCAGAAGGCAGTATCTTACTGAATGCTTTTATTAATGACGTGAAAAGTTGGTTTTCCCAAATTCGGTAGTTTATCATACACAAGACGGTGTATAATCATTGATGGTTCCAAAGTCTTGGAACAAATATAATGCCCATAAAATATAAAGAGGGTAATTGTTGAGGATAAGACATCCCTGCCGGAAAGGACTAAATATATCCCTTGTAAAAAAAAGAGACGTGCCCAAGAAGAGACACAGCTGGTTGATCCATCCCCATCACCTCCTTGGCCAATCCTGATCCTTGCCTTCCCCTCCTAGCACTGTTTTCCCATTCCGGATCGATACAAGCCTCTTTGCCACTCTGTAATTCTATACTCCAAGCAGAGATTGATTCGGAGCTACCGGCTTCTTGTGAAACAAGAGAAGTAGTCTTCAAGTCAAGCTAAGAATCGCATTTCTCTCATTCCAACTGAGGAGGAATGTGGAGCAGGAAAGGGTAGTGGGATCGGAATATGCAAATACTTCGAGGCTTCAAGAGGCAAATGAATGGATGGTAGGGAGCGACCCTAATATATTTACTAACTTTTTGACGGTTAGATAATACATCCTTAGGATCCTGCAATGTATATGACGTATTGTTGTAAGTTTACCAAACTCTATTCCACAGATGTCTTCAAGACTCACCTCCTGAGACTTTTCCCTTTAATATCCGCATCAAAGGTAGATAAAGTCAAGATTCGGTATTGGTATCTTAATAAAACTATGTATGTATTTAATTATAAAATGGATTTAATTTCCCTGTCTTGAAATTCAAGCCTCCATCAGGGCTGTAAAACAAGGAGGACAGAGTAATTACTAATATATATATATATATATATATATATATATATATAGAGAGAGAGAGAGAGAGAGAGAGAGAGAGATATAGATATACTGATGAAACGAAAAGAAAAATACTATAGATAGACGAGGATGAAGGATATATTTGGTAAATGAATGGTACAGATAGATCTACTCTCAATCATAAATTCTGTTTATTTTTTGATAATATTTGAGATGCGGGTGTTAAACGAGAGGGACCTCAGCTTTTTTATATAGAGGTAATATTGGTAATATGTTAGAATACGACAACCGCTTGAGATTTTAAAAAAGAATTTTTTTGGTTGCTTGATAGATATCTTGGGTGGCTTGATAGATATCTAGATGCTTGATAGATAGAATATTTCATTCGTCTTAAAGATCATAAAGATTTTATTGCGTTTAATTCCTTCTCCTAGATAGTCAGATAGTACAATGATAAACTATCTAGGAGAAGGAATTAAATGCAATAAATGTTTATGATCTTTAAGACAAATGAAATAGTCTGAAAAGTATAAGATATCTATCAAGCAACCAAAAAAATTATTTTTGCGATGCACCTTACTATACTATTATATATATATATATATATATATATATATATATATATATATATATATATATATAACCAAACATATGTTTGGTTTCCCAACTCAATTGGGTTGCTCGAGACACGATGTACTTATCAACCTTAAAAATAAAAAATAAGTAAAAAAAAAAAATACAAAAATTAATTAAATATAATGATGGAATTATTTATGCGAAAGGATAAAACAAAAAAAAATGACATGTAAATATTACCAATAAATATATACCACAACGTTAAAGAATAATTAAATTAATAAGATAAACTAAAGAGCATTTTTCACCTATATTTGTGGCTCTAAATGATACATATATGTACATTAGGGTGTCCCTTATATGGGCGACAAAATTTTTTTTGTCAATATCGAAACGCATACCCCCTGTCTTTTTAAACTATTTAGACTTACTTATATACAAAATTTTATTTTTCTAAGTCAATAGTAACCCCTTCCATTACGTAGCTAAATTAAATGAAATATTTCTATTTTATAAAAATAATAATAAAATAGAAAGTTCGTAAATACATAATTATTTATTAAAAGAACGTAAAATTACGGATCAGCAAGGACATTTCCTTTTAGAAGTCGTTTTTTCTCAGTCTGGATGCAGATTTCTGTGCTCTTGCACGGAGCCTAGAAAATATTGTTATTGCTCTTCCTTTGCAGTGATCAAGCCATGAAAATTTTGCACATATTTTACACCTCTTTCAGATGTATAGTTAACTGCTCATACAGAAAGAACCTTCCTTTTTGCCTCCTAATAGGCAACATCTTCTTCCCACGTAGAAATGGGGTTCTGAAGGAAATTCTCATCAATTTTTAATCGAGGAAATAGTTTTGTGATATTTCCAGACGCAAAAGCACTTAATGATTTTACTGCGGCAATAAAGAAGGTAATATTAATATTAAGTCCGTGAAAACCGTCTAAGAAATCGTACCGTATTCCCAATTACCATACTATTATTGAGACATATCTTCATTCGATGGAATGTATCCGTTCCCAGAATCATACAAACTATCTTTTTTTTAAGTTAACTACAATGTTACTCTCGGTTTGTTCATCAACTTCATCTTCAAAGAGTGATAAAAAAGGCAATTTCTTCTTTCTTCTTTGGAGATCTTTTTGTCAACAGTTACATATTTCTTAGGCCATTTTAGAAAGCAGAAATCTTGATTTGGTGCCTTCGCCGCCAGAATAAATCCAAGCCACGGTTTTACATATACAACCACAACGAATAAACTAAAGTCCAGAAGGGCTCATTTATCGATGGTGTTAATTTTGAACTGGGCTTGGAAACAACATATTTTCAAAGCGGGAATAGCTCTAGCCATCTACCTTGCTTGATTAATTGCTCCAGGAGGTCTGATTTTAATTCTCTTCTCCTTATCTCCTCCTAAGAAAATAATAGATAGTTCCCGATAATTCTTCTATTGTTGTATTACTACTTAATGTTGGCCCTGCCTAATTTTTGTTCAAAAAGTACATAAGCTCCTTTCAATCGTCCGGTATTAGGAACAGTGGTATTACACCACATTATTTGTACTTGTGTCATAGAGGTTCCATTCATAAAGTGCATTAACCACAGCATTTCCTTGATCTTGACCGGAAGAGCTCTCCAGTTTGGGTACAGCCAAAAGTTCTTCTTTTTCTCCAAATGAAATAACATTTGGCAGGCGTTCTTCTTTACAACTTCTCACGTCGACTACAGGTAATAATTTTCCATCCCAGTGAAAGGTCACCGTTTCGGGCATATTATTCTGAAAATCTGATTTTATAGATTCCGCTCTATATTTCCTATTTTCCATCTAAAGCTACAACTAACTTATGCGTGATAAAGTCTTTCCTTGTCCTTTTTGTAGTAATTCTAGAACTAATCCTTTGAGATGTCGATGGCAAGGGTTCCTCAAGTAATTCATCAGAGCTAGTATGTTGATCGTGATGTTCTTACGTTTGTATAAAAATTTGTGTAGTAAAAGATGGTACCAAACTTTCGGAACACATTTGCTCATGTATTTTTCTCCCTTCTTTTAATTTTTTCAGCCTTGCTCTTTCTTCTTGTTAGTATAACATTTTATCTACACTTCCTAACCATCCCTGGTTTTCTTTGTTTTGCTAAAAAGATTTGATCTTCCTCTATTTTCATCCATTCCAAAGCATTAGCGTGAGGTTTATTGAATAAATTGTATAAATTATTTTGAAAGCCCTCCTATCGGCGCTTGTGTTTTTTTGGGGGGGGGGGATTTTTTTCGCAACTCTCTCCAAGCATGGTGAAGAACCACAAGTTTTTTACAAATTTAGGTATAGCCCTGGTAGGAATTCTAGCTTTTTACAAGAATATAATACACTCAACGAGTGTATGTTAAAAAATTCGCGAACATTAAAAAAAATTACTGCCAAAATTTGACAGTTAGATTGTAACTTTGTACCTGTTATTTGATATTTCACGTAACCAACTAAGAAAATATTTTGTTTAATGCTTCTTAATTGTACTGTCATCTTCTAAATGTAAAACAATATGTGTTAATCAAGAGAATAACAGAGAACAACTGATAAATACGGCGAGTGCGCGCAGCTATTACCAAACTCTACCTGTATGGCCACGTTTATGGAAGTCGGCACGGGTTATCCTACTCCAAATAAGGTAAACATTTATTTTCGAGTGTTTTAGGAGTGAATGAACAAAATTAGGACCTATGCATTTGAAAATCAAAACTTTGAAAAATAAGGGACACCCTAATGTACATACACGGTAAACATATCAACTTATACTAATAACATATTTATAGAAACAATGGTTTGCACGATCCACTTTTGAAGCTGCAAAAGATTTGATGCAGAAGGTTCCTTGGAAACCATTCATTAGTCAGAGACAATTAACATGTTCTTTGCACCCGGGTATTCCATAAATATGAACTAAACATGAAAAAGATGGATAAAGGGATGTATATATGATGGAAATTGTAGAGAATGAGAGAGAGTGATCCTGGAATGGATTGATATAAACTGTTGAGAGCACTGGAGAAGAGATAAGGGAACAGTTGTGGAGTCTAGTGAGTTTTTATTGTGAGATCGTTATTTAGTACTTCCGTCCGGTTTGCTGTTCTGTTGTAGGGCTTCCGTCTGTTCACTGTATGTTGATTATTATTTGTTTTTACGAAAAAAGTCATACAAAACACACTCTTATATATTTTATACATATATACAGTATATATACCCACATATATAAAGTAAAACATATATATATATATATATATATATATATATATATATATATACATATATATATATACATATATATATATATATATATATATATATGTACACTCAGATAGTTACTTGGTAACAGCTTATTCAGTCTTCATTTACTTTATATTACATTTTTGTTGTTGTAGAAACGTTTCTACAACAACAAAAATGTAATATATATATATATAAATATATATATATATATATATAAATATATACATATAAATATATACATATAAATATATACATATATATATATATATATATATATATATAAATATATATATAAATATATATATGTATATATATATATATATATATATATATATATTTATATGTTGGTTTGCACTCTAGCTTGCTCAAAAATGTTTATTTTTATGAGTAATGTGATTTTTATATATTTTTCTTTTCTTTTCTTTTAAGGCACTTCAACCAGGGTCATTGGTGATGATTTTTATATGAAGTTTTTATTTGGTGATTTTTAGCGCGGTTCCTCCCTCCCCCATAGGAAGGAACCCCGCTTATAGGGTTGATACAATGAAACAATCCGGAAGTGCCGACTAGAAAATTTCGCGTTTCAGAACCCCTAGAGACCGAAAATAACGGTGGTTCAAATTTGTATATATATATGTCTGTTCGCTCTCTAGATAGAAGACGAATGGCCCGATTTTGATGAAATTTGGTACAAAAATCCTTCGTCCAATTTGAAAGGTCAAGTTCGTTAACCAGCAAAATCCACCTACTGGAAGATGGCGTTTGGGGCGAAATTGGCGCAAAAAAAATCGTAACGCTTACGTTTTTGAGTTCATAAGCTTCTAAGTACTCGTTTTATATGATTCCTGGGCTAGGAAAACGAATGAAACCATTTTCAAGGCCATAGCTTTAACCGTTTTCGAGAAAATTGGAAAAATATTTTTTGAATACCGTTTTTGGTTTGGGTACTTAGAATCATGGGATTCAGTTGAAACATTTTCTGCATGTTCTACTTTCATCAAAACTAATATGTTGAAATTTTGGTTACGTTTGGAGTTAAGGAAGGGTTCGAATAAAATATTTTATTAACAGACATAAAAAGTTTTAGTAACTTTGTTTACTTTCCTTAATATCTCGAAAAAGGTTGAGAATCTTGGTAAACGAAAGAATACCATTAGAAAGCTTATTAAATGCTCTAAAAAAAAGGTTCTAATGAAAGTTTTGATTAGGCGATGTCAATCGGAGAAATAAGAGCTTAAAACTTTAAAGTAATTGATTTCGCTTATTCGAACTGTTCTTTTTGTCTGTTTTTTATTCCTTGTTATTTTTTAATTGCTTATTGTTGGATAATGTATTTGAAAATAAAACAGGTTAAGAAAAATAAGAAAAACAATTTAATGTTAGAGATATGGATTTCCAAGATATATAGCTTTTCAACTGCCTAGCGTCCTTCCTAGGGAGGGTTCTTTGTCTTTGATTTTGGTACTTAGAATTATGGGATACAGTTGAAACATTTTCTGCATGTTGGAGTTTCATCAACACTAATATGTTGAAATTTTTGTTACGTTTAGAGTAAAGGAAGGGTTAGAATAAAATATTTTATTAACAGACAAAAAAAGTTTTGGTAACTTTGTATAATTTCGTTAGTATCTCGAAAACGGTTGGCAATCTTGTGAAGCGGAAGATTACCATTCGGAAGCTTACTAAATGCTCTACAAAAAAGGTTCTGAAGAAAGTTTTAATTAGGCGATGTCAAGCGGAGAAAAAAGTGCTTAAAGCTTTAAATTAATTGATTTCGTTTATTCCAATGGTTCTTTTTGTCTGTTTTATTTCTTGTTATTTTTTAATTGCTTATAGTTGGATAATGTATTTGACAATAAAACTGGTTAAGTAAAATAACAAAAACAATTTATTGTTAGAAATATTCTGTCTGTTTCTAGTGTAGCGGACCCTTCCAGGTAAGATTGTAAATCATGACCTTTCAAGACTTTACTACTCACAGGAATGGCGTTAGTGACCTTAAGGGTTGACACGCCATTATAATAATTAATTAAAAAAAAAAGAAGACTGGTGGAACCAAAATAATAACTGCTTCTATTTTAATCTTTCCAAATTAGACTAGGGATATGAACGGAACCGCGCTAAGATGATGCAGTCCTGCGAGACGGACTTTTATATGAAAGGTCTAGTTCGTTAATCAGCAAAATCCGTCCACCGCGAACATGTTTTTTCTAGAGAAATTTGCAAGACCAAAATCGCAGCGCTTATGTTTTGCTTTAATAAGCTTTCAGGTATACGTTTAATACGTTTTGTAACGTAGGTAAACGAATGAAACCATTTTTAAGTCAATATTTGTAATAATTTTCAATAAAAGTAGATAAAGCTAGATTCCTTGACTAATTTTTGGTTTGGGTAGTAAGATAAGATTGATTTAGTTCAAAATTGTTCAACATGTTTGGCATTCACCCATACTGAGACATTAAAATTTTGTTCCGTTTGGCGTTACGTAGGTATAAGAAAAACATATTTTACTAACCAACATAAGCAGTATTAGGGTTTTCTTATATCATCTTAAGTATCTAGAAAATTGTTGGGAAATCGTGGTAAGTGGAAGAAAAAAATTCGAAAGCTTACTAAATTTTTTACAAAATCGTTCAAGTAATAGATTACGATTGGACTTTCTCAGTCGGAGAAACAAGAGCTCAATTCTTCAAAAGTGTCGTTTTAGTTCTTTAGAAAGTTTATTTACCGTTTGGCTTAGTTTTTATTTGGCGTTTTTTTATAATGACATTTAATATTTGACTGAATATTTAAGGAAATCAAGTTAACTAAATAAAAAACATATTTTAATAGAGTTTTCTTAGAGCGAGAATGTTTAGAAGGTGTAGGGAGTAATTTCTTTAGGGTTCTGTCATTGTGCTGCTCTGGTGACCACGAATCTTGATTATATTTGAGATTCCATATTGCATTTATTTACATATTTTGCAAAATATCAAAGCATAATAACAACATTTTCTATTCTAAGCTTTCCGAATGATACTAGGATAAGAACGGAAACGCGGTGAGATGAAGCAGTTCCTGCGATTCGGACTTTTATCTAAGGCTTAAAATAGTCTGTTTTTGTCTATTTCAAAGCGATACAACTGTTTATATAACTCTATTTTTATCTGTGAAGAGATAGAGTTTTCTCCTAGCCCTGTTTATTTACATTGTGGATCTAGGCTTGATTCCAGTTACTGACCTTATTAATAATATCAACCTAGTTGTGGACTATCAGCAGGAATGACCTCGTTGGGGCTTTGGAGTCCGAATAGGAACCACTTCGCCAAGTCTATATTACAATTAAAGGGGTCGGGGCAAAATAGTGCCAAGCAACATTTTTAACAAACCTTAACTGTAGCTGCTATATGTTTGATATTATGTGGGACTATCAGTTGAAATGATTAGGGGCGACAAGATTAAGTAGCATATAGAGCTTTTAGTCATATTTTAGTATCATTTGCATCATAGACCGATAGTCTCGCATAATATCCAACATATAGCAGCAACGGTTAAGTTTTGTTAAAAATGTTGCTTGGCACTGTTTTGCCTCGACCCCTCTGATAATTGTATTATCATCAGAAATAATATTTGACTATGAAATGGATCTTTTCTGCAAGTGGCTGAATGGAGAAATTGTACATAAAACTTCATTAAGGCCCGACTTATTATAAAGCTGTGAAAACAATATTTGCAAAATATTCTTTTGTTAAATTTGTAATCCTGGGTGAAATTTCACTACTTGGCATTGTTTTTGAATGGATAAATGAATTGATTTACACATATTTATAGTACGTAAATAAATAAAATAAGATAAGGGACCAACAAATAATAATTTTTTTTTTTTTTTTTTTTTTTACGGCGCATCTTCAACTTGGCCATTAGCGCCAATAATAACACACAAATACACACATACCTTCATAAACACCATAATATGTGCAAATATTGTAATTATTATAATATCTAAAAAAAAAAAAAAAAAAAAAAAAAAAAAAAAAAAAAAAAAATCAGTCCCGTAACAGGCCACGAGGGCCCTGAGGGGCAGATACTATAGAGGTATCTGATTCATGACCATACGGCACTCTAGGGAGATAGTGTTGTCAGTACTATGCTCCGGCCGCCTGATTTTCCCCTTGGCAGCTTCGACTGCTGGAGTCATTAGCACCCAAGGTACCCATTATTTAATTTATTAAAGGCTGGGTTGGCCTAGGGACGGTCAGGGAGGCCCAATTCAACCCATGAACGAAGACACTAGAAGAAAAAATCTTTAGTGCTCGCTCGGGATTTGAACTCAGGCCTCCAGCTTATTAGTCCAGTGCTCTACCAATGAGTTAACCTCGCCCCCATTATAATATCTAATAATAGAACCTAAATTGGACTACATTCATATGAAATCCTGCTTAAAAATACAAATAAAATATTCTCATACCTCCTAAGTTAAGTCCTTCATGCTTTAAAACGTTTAAGAAGGTGCAAATACTTTTTACAATATTATGAGAAAGATTAGACAAGAGACTCTCCAATTTATGAGCTGGTTCGTTGTTAGGTTGTAAATGGTCATCCAGGAGTTCTTCTTTCTCTTTCCGAGGCTTGTTACATTCAATAAGGATATGTATGAGACTGCACTTTTCCGCTTCTCCACACAGCCTACAGGGAATTGAACGGCATTCGAAACGGCAGAATATATCATCAATAAGTAGTCTGAGCTTCTTATGGTTGATCAGACGGACCTGAGCTATAACTCTGAGATCCTTTATAGGTAACCTCATAGATAGGTACTCTTCACCTAGTCAAAGCGTGTTGAGCAGTCTGTAGATTGGACTAATTGGCATTGTTCTTGAGAAAATTAATTTATTAATACTCTTTTTTTTTATATATAAAATTTTTCTTAAGGTAGGTAATACAAATTAACTTAATCTCACATCAAAATCGAAAGGAAAGTGTGACCCATATTTTGTCCTAGTTACAATTACTCTTGCCATTTTTTCGCTACTTTCTTTTATTTTATTTGATTCATAAATTTTTGATAAACATTCATTGGGACATGATTGCCGTTTTTAATCTAAGAAGTTAAGAATCAATCGAGCCATTACCTTGAATTCACAGGCGAGACAGAGATACACGATGATACATTTAATTTTTTGATTTATTGTGGCACCCCACAACAAGGATGATATGCTCATACATTTCTCAAGAACTGCCATTAACAGTTAAAAATAAAATTTACAATAAAACATAAATGGTTACAAACTAGTTAGATGTCTTTGGAAATCATATAAATATTACGTTAAGGAATGAATTGGTTTTAAGATGGCATTGAGGCCTATAAAATAAACAGTTAAAATTAAAGCTTTTCACATACTGGCCGAAAGGAGATGTTACAAGCTGGCCCTCTTATTATCTATTTCAGTTTGTATTAATATTCTTCGTTGTTTACTGCTAGGCGATAAAAAGTCTGACTGTGCATTTTGTTAATATATACGAGAATGACTTAACGATTTATATGCTCCACATTCTCTGTAAGTAGATTAAGAATACTCATTTTTAAGGTCAATCGTTTGTTGCTATTACATAATCTGGTGAAAATTATTTCATCCTTTCAATTTTCTTAGAATGATGTAGTCCATCGACTAGTGAATGATTTACTGTCCTATAGTTTGTACTCCCTTGTTTCCTCACTCCTTCACAAGAGAGGAAACTCGCTGATGAAGTTGACCTCATAATTCACTTCGAAAGTGCCGAATAGACAATTTCACGTTTTAGAACACATAGATCACGAAAATAACGGTTGCTTCAAATCTGTCTGTGTGTGTGTGTGACTATATATATATATATATACATGTATATATGTGGCTGTTGCTCTGTAGCTGCCCTAAAAATAGTCCGATTTTGATGAAATTTGGAACAACAATCTTCGTTTTCGCTTTAATTATTATGCTGCCAGGTACCATTTTTATAGGTTATCTAACGTAAGACTCGACTAACCAACATTTAATTACGTACAATTAAAACTTCTACTCAGGAGTAGGTATACAACTTCCGAGACAACAGACGAGAAGAAATTGTACTTGCTCGTCTCCGAATTGGCTACACAAGACTAACACACGAAAACCTCATGACAAGACTTGGCAAACCAATTTGTGATATATGCAATGCAGACTTTACTGTAAAATACCTACTTACGAGGTGCAGAAGACGAAAAAACCTAAATATCCCACATGCCGTTTACGAATTGTTGAGGGACAGCAGCCAGTACATAAACACGATACTTTCTTACTTGCAGGACACTAAACTATACACTCACATTTTAAGTCATCTGCTAAATAACCAGAGGCTTCCCAGGCATATAACAGACATTTCCAAACCTATGGTTATGACAATAATTGAATTAAATACACATCTTAATGCTGGTTCATTAGACCATACAGGTAACACCACGAAGGAGTGAAATCGCAGTAGTTGCGAATCACTTATAAATAAATAAATAACGTAAGAAAATGAATGAAACCATTTTTAAAGCGATATATGTAACCGTTTAAGAGAATCGATACAACCAGTTTTCCTAACTAATTTTCGACGTGGGTATTCAGAAATGATTGATTGCATTAATGGGGATGTTATTCCATTGGAAAACATTGCATTAATGGAGATGTTAATCGGAGAAATCAGTGCTTAAAATTGGAGAAGCGTGGATTTCGTACTTTTCAAACACGGAACATCAAGTAGGTGGAAGGAAACATTGCATTTAACAGCGAAATAAGTATTTTAGTAGAACAACATAATGAAAATGAGAAACGCATTGGTAATAGTGTTTCCTCAGAGCGGACGTAGAGAAAGAGAATGTAGTAATTAGCGCGGTTACTCCCTATCTCCATAGGGAGAACCCGCTTACGAGGTCGACCTCATGACGCAATCCGGAAGTGCCGACTAGAAACTTTCACGTTTCAGACCCTATAGATTACGAAAATATAGGTGGCCCGAATTTGTATATATATATATATATATATATATATATATATATATATATATATATATATATATATGCTTGTCTGTTCGCGCTCTAGCAAGCTCAAAAATGGTCCGATTTTAACGAAATTTGGTACAAAAATCTGTGGTCTAATTTAAAAGGTCAAGTTCGTTAACCAGCAGAATCCGCCAACTAGAAGATGGTGTTTGGGGCGAAATTCGCGCAAAAAAAATCGTAACGCTTACGTTCTTGTGTTTATACGCTTGCAGGTACTTGTTTTATAGGTTTCTTAACATAAGAAAACGAATGAGACCATTTATAAGGCGATATCTGTAACCGTTCCTGAGAAAAGTGGAATCAATGTTTTTGTAAGTCATTATATTTTTATGAGTACTTAGAATCGCGGGATTCAATTGAAATATTTTCTACAACTTGGAAATTAATCCTAACTAAGATGTTTAAATTTTGGTTATATTTGGAGTTAAGGAAGTATGCGAAAAAAAAAATGTAGTAATAGACATGAAAAGTTTTCGGATCTTCATACATTTTTCGTAAATATCTCGATAACGGTTAGGAAATTGCTAAGTGGAAAGTGACCATTCGAATGCTTACTAAATTCTCTACAAAATAAAAAGTCCGACTCGCAGGAACTTCATCATCTTAGCGCGGTTCCGTTCTTATCTCTAGACTCATTTAAAATGATTAAAATAGAAGCTGTTATTATTTTGGGTCCACATTTCTAGAAAGCATGAGGATTAGATAGTTAGCCGTCGAAGTGATAAGTAAAGATGAAATGGTTGGGATTCGGCTAACGAAACCTCAATACGATTTTTGTTAAAAAATCTATATTTAGGACGTTTTGGCTACTCATTGGTAGCCTTCGTCAGCAATGAAAGTGCCGGAGGCAGAGGAGGACCAAAGTTGACAGTTCCATCTTTACTTTCAAGAAAGGTCTTATTTACGATCTTACCTGGATGGGTCCCCGCTAGGCATTTGAAAAGCTATATCTTGGAAATCCATATCTCTAGAATTAAATTGTTTTTCTTATTTTTCTTAACCTGATTTATTATCAAATACATTATCCAACTATAAGCAGTTAAAAAATAACAAGGAATAAAAACAGACAAAAAGAACAGTTCGAATAAGCGAAATCAATTACTTTAAAGTTTTAAGCACTTATTTCTCCGATTGACATCGTCTAATCAAAACTTTCATCAGAACCTTTTTTGTAGAGCATTTACTAAGCTTTCTAATGGTATTCTTCTGTTTACCAAGATTCTCAACCTTTTTTCGAGATATTAAGGAAAGTATACAAAGTTACCAAAACTTTTTATGTCTGTTAATAAAATATTTTATTCTAATTCTTCCTTAACTCCAAACGTAACACAAATTTCAAAATATTAGTTTTAATGAAAGTAGAACATGCAGAAAATGTTTCAACTGAATCCCATGATTCTAAGTACCCAAACCAAAAACGGTATTCAAAAACTATTTTTACAATTTTCTCGAAAACGGTTAAAGCTATCGCCTTGAAAATGGTTTCATTCGTTTTCCTAGCCCAAGAAGCCTATAAAACGAGTACTTACAAGCTTATGAATTCAAAAACGTAAGCGTTACGATTTTTTTTGCGCGAATTTCGCCCCAAACGCCATCTTCCAGTGGGCGGATTCTGCTGGTTAACGAACTTGACCTTTTAAATTGGACGACGGATTTTTGTACCAAATTTCATCACAATCGGACTATTAGGGAAGCCAGAAATGAGCGAACAGACAAATATATATATATATATATATATATGTATATATATATATATACATATATATATATATATATATATATATATATATATATATATATGGTTAAAATTTGTGTATATATATATTTGTCTGTTCGCGGATTTCTGGCCTCCCTAATGGTCCGATTTTGATGAAATTTGGTACAAAAATCGGTCGCCCGATTTGAAAGGTCAAGTTCGTTAACCAGCAAAATCCGCCCACTGGAAGATGGCGTTTGGGGCGAAATTCGCGCAAAAAAAATCGTAACGCTTACGTTTTTAGCGCGGTTCCTCCCTCCCCCATAGGGAAGAACCCCGCTTATAAGGTTGATACAATGAAACAATCCGGAAGTGCCGACTAGAAAATTTCGCGTTTCAGAACCCATAGAGACCGAAAATAACGGTGGTTCAAATTTGTATATACATATATATATATATATATATATATATATATATATATATATATATATATATATATATATATATGTTTCCTGTGATTTGTGATGCTAATCTATTCCATTTCTTCGAGATGTACGTAACCGCGCTAAGATGACGCAGTTCCTGTGAGTCGGACTTCTTTCGCTTAGGATGCTGTCGGTTTCCCGTTGTGGCGCCATACATTTTCTTCTTCTCTTTGAGATGTGGTTTTATATTTTTCACAAAAGATCAAAACCAATTATTACTTCTAGTCCTGTACTCATGGTACTAGTAATATGGGAGGATACGCGCTGAAATAACGCAGTTTCTGCGAGACGGACTTTTTGTGCAACGTATATTCCACCTGTTGGCAATAATTAGATTCGTACATAGTGATGTCTTTAAGCGTAACCCCAGATGGAAGAATACCTTATTTTAGCTACTTTATCAGCAAGCGATTCCTCTAGACGTCATTATGGTCTGCGTTCCAGTACGAAGACTCATTAACGATTCCTAGACGACAAAAAGTGTACATGTCTTATGGATGGTCACAGGGAATATGTTGGTAAGTCAAAAAGTGGGCAAAACAACATACCTGACCTACGATTTTCTCCTGACACTTACAAATAGTGTAAAGAAGTCACGATCTCATAGCCTTGATAGTGAAGACTAAAAATATATCGTTTGAGACTAAAAAATCTGTGGGTTTCTTTGCAACTCCGAAAATAGCATGTTTTCTCTGTAAAATCCTCTCTTAAAGAGCTGATCTGAAAAGTTGAGATTTTGAACTTGCCAAGTTATTCCATCCGTATAATCCAAGATCTAACTGGACTAATGCTCGTTTTATATAGACGTGCGATAATCTTTAATGGCTGTATATCCCCAACAGATGTTGACCTAGGGATGACGAAGCATGGCTCAGGTGGTCCGGCCCTTTGTGCTTCCCTATAAATCCAGGGACCCTTCGCCATATTCCGATATTGCCATCATTTATTATCTGCCTGGCCCTTTAGTAACTATTACCCTGTTTTTCTACCCTATTGAGACTCGACAATATTTCAACAGCTTAAAACACGTTAAGTATTTGCCAATTCGTGGTGCAGTTCTCACACTCAAAACAAGGTGTAATACTAAAACATCCCGTCCCGCAGGAGTTGCATTACTAAGTACATTCCTCAGAAAGGTGGTAGTGTACGCTGCATTCATCAATAATTCGCTTAATATAACCTATATATAAATCCAAAACATTTAAATTTGTTTTAACGCCCATTATTATAAATTAAGAATTTTGGGACGGTTATCTATTGGTTACCATCATTTTTTAGCCGGGATAAGGCTGATGCCTTTACTTTTTTCTAAAGAAAAGCCACCACACCATAGTGGGAATCGAGCCCACGACCTTTGGCACAGAGTGTTAAGTGCTCACGCCTTAACACTCACGGTCACCGGGGTCTTTTATAATTGCAATGAACAGTTGACTCATTTTTTTTTTATTTGAATGATTTGTTTAGGTACCATTAATTTAGTAAAATTATTCATTACTATTATTAAGTGATGTATGCTTCAAATAAATGAGTTTCAACTTGCTTAAAGGCTAAATTTATTTTACAAAGGTTTTATTGGCATTTATGTTTTTCTAAAACGTTATGTAGAAAGTTAAAAATATTTCTAAAGAATATGTATGCTTGTGCCCGTTAAATTTAAATTTAAAAATATTTTATTAAGGTAATAGTCTAGTCCCCTGTTTAACTTGCATAAGTTTGGCATTATTGTGTTAATTTATAAATAAAGATTTTATTTTCATTTAAGATTTGTAAATATTCTTAGATATCAGGTTTAATGGTCTTATTGTTAGTAGATTAAAGCAACTAACCATAGGAAACTAACAAAAATATATAGTACCCCCATGTTAAAAGATTCAAATCTTGTAAGTATTAAATAAATAATATATATATATATATATATATATATATATATATATATATATATATAAATTTTAAGGGGGCATTTTTGTTATCTAATTGGTAGGATCGATGAATATTTGAAAACAAAGTGCTAAATAGGATGAAAAAAAACTTTTTAAATAAATAAATATGTATTTATTAATTGCATTCTGTAGTTTTCCCAATGGTGATGTTTAGGCTTTAATATTCCTCTCTTACTGTTATACAGTTAGTAAAAAAAGTCTGCATACACTTATGATTAATTTGTTTTAATAAAAAAAAGAGGGTTAAAAGCGAAAGAGAAAAACCATGAAATAATTTATTTATTTTTGCCTTTTAAATATAAGCTCTTTTGATTAATTTGGTACATTTTAAAAATTTTTATAAATCCAATAAAAAATAATATAGAAAAAATAACAATAAATTTCACAAAAAAATTCTGCATACGCGGGAAATAAGATAATAATTATCAATATAAATATTTAACTAAAATTGTCTAATGATCAGTTGGACCTTCCTTATTTTGTATTACCTCCCTCAAACGACTGGTCATTGTCCTAACTAGTTTTTTTGTAAAAGTTGTATCGGGTTTCAGCCATTCCTCCTTAAGGGCCTCTGAGAGTTGGTGTTTATTTTTTATTTTGTGATGCCTCAGCCTCATTTTCAGATCCTGCTAGAGGTGCTCTATGGGGTTAAGATCAGGCGATTGTGGTGGTGTTCTTAACTGACTTCGAGCATTGTACAGCAATCATTATTCGACCCTTCTGGCTCGATGTTCAGGATCGTTATCTTGTTGAAAAATAATATTTAATCCTAGGCCTAACTTGGTAGGAATGAGTCGCAGATTTTCTTTCTGAACATCTACATATACATATTGGTCCTCTGTTCCCTCGATGATCTTACTCCAGCTGAAGCCATAGAGACCCAAACCATGTTCCCGCCTCCTCCGTGCTTAACTGTCGGGCGTAAGTTTTTCAATTTCATGGCCTCATTTTTTCTTCTCCACACTTTAACATTGCCATCAGCACCGAAAATATTAAATTTAGACTCATCCCTGAAAAATAATTTGTCCCAAAAACTGGTAGGCTTATCAAGGTAACTTTTCGTAAATGCCAACCGCTTTGCTCGGTTACCTGTGCTAATATGCGGCTTCTTGTGAGCCCTTCGCGATTTGAGATTATTTAAAAAAAAAAAAAAAAAATACGTACCGTTTGAGGTGTTACTCCAATGTTGTAATCCCGCAATAAATTAATAGCTAATGTAGGAGCACTTATTTAAAGTAGCTAATGTAGGAGCACTTATTTTTATTTAAAAAAAAAAAATAATAAAAAAAAAATAAAAACACTTATTTTAGGTTTTTCATGAACACTACTTAAAATAGCACGCTCATGATGACGCTCAAGCCTTTTTGGCCGTCCTGATCTAGGGCTACTTGCAATGCAACCAGTTTTATTATAATTTCGAATAACAGTCTGAACCGTCAACACACTTTTATTAACAATTTTCGCAATTTCGCATAATGATTTCCCCGCGGTCTTGTGAACAACAATTAACTGCCTAATCTCACAAGAAATTTCCATTTTGAGCTGTTATTTTCACTTGACTTTGAATCTAAATGATTAGTGTAGGAAATAAAACCACAGAAAACCTCTATGAATGTAAACAAAATAAATCTTTGTTTTCATTCAAAGGAAATTATATTATAAGCATGATTTAATCTTCTACAGATCTTTATTTAATAGAAAAAAATAAAAACCTAACTTTAATTAATACAAAATAATGAACATTACTTCATATGGTGTGTGTAGACTTTTTTACTAACTGTATATTTCTTGTTCAGTTGGTTGATGCCGTATAAAGTTGTCTATTAATTATGTTAAAAACAATTTGTATGTGTTCTACTACTGCAAAAATAAATGATTTAAAACAACAGGAAAAAAAATAATGTAAATTAAATTAAATAGATAAATAAAAATTATTATATATTAAGGCGAACCGCCTAATTCATATTTAAATAACAAAGAATCAGAGATGAGCAGGCTAAAAGAATAGATAATAAAAACAATATAATTAAAATCAGATTTTTTTAACGCGTTTCAAATAATATTATCAAAGGCTTCCGATTATGATACACACATACATTTCATACGGCGATCCATAGTGAATAAAAAAATACACTACAAAAATATGAATTATATACTGTCAATCTCAAAAGGAAAAACTTTAAATTCGCAAGGGAAAAATAATGTAGCAATTTTCATACGTGGTTGTAGGTCAGTTGCTTTATTAGTGTATGTCTTAATATGATCACGACAGTGTTGTATTTAATTTAATTTTCCCTTTCAAGCTGATAATTCATTTTTTTTTTAAGTGCAATACAATATGAAGGTAAACTTCGCTTTTTTACAAGAAAAAATTAGTAAGTCGAACCTAAGAGTAGGGAGCGTGACTGTATAAAGGGTGGCCATCCCCATGGTGACCGTGTCTCCCCCTTGGTGGCTCTTTCGGTGCATTTACCTCCCTGCATACAAAACCTCAAGCTCTCCCTATCATAACTTAACTCCTACGAAGCCTTCGTTTGTGCCGTCACCATTTCGCTTCTTAAGGTACGGGGCTAATTGGCAACTTAAGATACGGGGTCCCTTTCTCAAGCATGCTCTATAGAAAAGCGGTTGGTCTCGAGGTCCGTTTACAAACCTATAATAATAATGGCAAACATTTCAATGCACATCTAACTGTAAATCTAAGTCATACATGTATCCATTATACACCAAGGACGTTTACATAGTCTATATGATGTGTTCCGAATTGCCTACTAGTCAAGGGTCCATCTAACTGTAAATCAAAGTCATACATGTATCCATTATACACCAAGGACGTTTACATAGCCTATATGATGTGTTCCGAATTACCTACTAGTCAAGGGTCCATCTAACTGTAAATCTAAGTCATACATGTATCCATTATACACCAAGGACGTTTACATAGTCTATATGATGTGTTCCGAATTACCTACTAGTCAAGGGTCCATCTAACTGTAAATCAAAGTCATACATGTATCCATTATACACCAAGGACGTTTACATAGCCTATATGATGTGTTCCGAATTACCTACTAGTCAAGGGTCCATCTAACTGTAAATCTAAGTCATACATGTATCCATTATACACCAAGGACGTTTACATAGTCTATATGATGTGTTCCGAATTACCTACTAGTCAAGGGTCCATCTAACTGTAAATCAAAGTCATACATGTATCCATTATACACCAAGGACGTTTACATAGTCTATATGATGTGTTCCGAATTACCTACTAGTCAAGGGTCCATCTAACTGTAAATCTAAGTCATACATGTATCCATTATACACCAAGGACGTTTACATAGTCTATATGATGTGTTCCGAATTGCCTACTAGTCAAGGGTCCATCTAACTGTAAATCAAAGTCATACATGTATCCATTATACACCAAGGACGTTTACATAGTCTATATGATGTGTTCCGAATTACCTACTAGTCAAGGGTCCATCTAACTGTAAATCAAACTCATACATGTATCCATTATACACCAAGGACGTTTACATAGTCTATATGATGTGTTCCGAATTGCCTACTAGTCAAGGGTCCATCTAACTGTAAATCAAAGTCATACATGTATCCATTATACACCAAGGACGTTTACATAGCCTATATGATGTGTTCCGAATTACCTACTAGTCAAGGGTCCATCTAACTGTAAATCTAAGTCATACATGTATCCATTATACACCAAGGACGTTTACATAGCCTATATGATGTGTTCCGAATTACCTACTAGTCAAGGGTCCATCTAACTGTAAATCAAACTCATACATGTATCCATTATACACCAAGGACGTTTACATAGTCTATATGATGTGTTCCGAATTACCTACTAGTCAAGGGTCCATCTAACTGTAAATCAAACTCATACATGTATCCATTATACACCAAGGACGTTTACATAGTCTATATGATGTGTTCCGAATTGCCTACTAGTCAAGGGTCCATCTAACTGTAAATCAAAGTCATACATGTATCCATTATACACCAAGGACGTTTACATAGCCTATATGATGTGTTCCGAATTACCTACTAGTCAAGGGTCCATCTAACTGTAAATCAAACTCATACATGTATCCATTATACACCAAGGACGTTTACATAGTCTATATGATGTGTTCCGAATTGCCTACTAGTCAAGGGTCCATCTAACTGTAAATCAAAGTCATACATGTATCCATTATACACCAAGGACGTTTACATAGCCTATATGATGTGTTCCGAATTACCTACTAGTCAAGGGTCCATCTAACTGTAAATCAAACTCATACATGTATCCATTATACACCAAGGACGTTTACATAGTCTATATGATGTGTTCCGAATTGCCTACTAGTCAAGGGTCCATCTAACTGTAAATCAAAGTCATACATGTATCCATTATACACCAAGGACGTTTACATAGTCTATATGATGTGTTCCGAATTACCTACTAGTCAAGGGTCCATCTAACTGTAAATCTAAGTCATACATGTATCCATTATACACCAAGGACGTTTACATAGTCTATATGATGTGTTCCGAATTGCCTACTAGTCAAGGGTCCATCTAACTGTAAATCTAAGTCATACATGTATCCATTATACACCAACGACGTTTACATAGTCTATATGATGTGTTCCGAATTACCTACTAGTCAAGGGTCCATCTAACTGTAAATCTAAGTCATACATGTATCCATTATACACCAACGACGTTTACATAGTCTATATGATGTGTTCCGAATTACCTACTAGTCAAGGGTCCATCTAACTGTAAATCTAAGTCATACATGTATCCATTATACACCAAGGACGTTTACATAGTCTATATGATGTGTTCCGAATTGCCTACTAGTCAAGGGTCCATCTGTAAAAACGTAGCTATACTTGGATGTTAGGAGGGGGTATGCTAATTCTTACTGGAATATCTTCGAAACAAATCAAATTAAAATAACTCACGTATTCGTAAATCGATAAAACATCAGGGAAAAGTTTTATTTTTTTTTGGGGGGGGGCTATTTCTTTCGCTCATAGCTCTAAAATTATTCACACTAGGGATTCTCCAAAGGCACCAAAAGATTCATAATGAAATATTCTCTAATGTTTCATTATTTAATAATGCTAATATTTATTTGCTGCTTTAAGACAGCAATAAGTATGACAGTTTTTTATATAATTTTATCGGCAGCTTGAATTGTATTTGGAGTCTTCATATTACAGGAGAAAAAGTATGATTATGTAGTAAAACAACCTATGAAATTTTGTTTAAATAGGTTTGATAGTTTTTGCATGATAATTCTGCGATTGCGGTATTAGCAAGAAGGTTAATATTTTTCAAATTTTTGCAAAATCCGAACGACCAGCTTAACAATTTTTGAAATATTTAAAAAAAAAAAAAAAAAAAAAAAAAATCAAGCTTTCAAAAACAATTAACAGATTGAAAATTGGCCGATGAAGATGGGTTCAGATTTTTTTACATTATAGGAATTTCATTAGGAATCTCTTGGAGCCATAAGAAAATCTTTAGTGTGAATAGTTTTGGAATTATCAACGAAGAAATGCTTTTATTTTATAAAAAAAAAAAAAATGTGTATTCTGGGAATTTTTTGATTTACGCAAAAATCCATTATTGTTTTTTGAGATGTCAATGATTTTCCCAGAAAAATTAGCGTGTCCCCTCAAAAGATCCAACTCAAAACAGATGCGCTCTAGACAATATAGATTGTGGCGTGTTCCGTTCTACATGATGACCTGTGTATATTATGTTTGCCTGCATAATTATTCTGCCGGGTGTTGTTACCGTGCACTGTGAGCCAACAAGAGAGGTAAAATTACCTGTCAGGATTAAAGCAGAGCCATGAAGTGGCTATTAATTTTTCAAAAAAATACTTCGACAATAAATCATGATAAGACGAGAGCACGGAAAAGCTGTAAAATCACACTAAATTCTCTTCCTCATCGGATTAACGGGACTTTTGTGGCCTTAGGAGCCTTCAGCCTTTTTTAGAAGTTTTAATCATTTTTTATCTAGTTTTATTTTTGATTAAATTCGTATAGAACCACTTATTATTTTAAATGAAAAGGCGTGTCGGGTGTAGGCAAAACCTCAGTGGATACATTCCCATAAGATATAGTAATCGCGCGATTAACGTTTAAATTCTTATCCCCTCTCCCTCCAAAAATAAATGCTGACAACTGATGTTAATTATTCCTTCGAGAACTGTAGAAGGGCCATTGATCGCGAAAAAAATGGGTGGTAAATATTCAAAATGCTCGAAATATCTTTAGGAGAAAATAATAGAAAATATGGAATGATGGCTTATGTGGTGAAGGATATTTCGTACGGGAAAGAGGGCCAATTCCCAAAATGACATACATCTACCTAAAAAAACTTGAAATCCTGTCAGAATATCTTCTTATTTTCGCTCAGTCAATCGTTACTCGCTAGGCATAATAAGTCGTAAAATATATGGAAATTCGATGACATATTTTTTCTTTACTTTTTGATAATAAGCCTGGAATGTCAGTGTGTCTGTCCGTCCGAAATAAATACCAAGAAAAATTGAATTGTAAGTCCAATGTACTGTGCATACTCGTCATGTTAAGGACGAGGAACCCTATTTTATATATATATATATGTGTATGTGTGTGTGTGTGTGTGTGTGTGTGTAAAAACATGTACAGAGTCACATACACACAAAAATTAAAACGACGTTCTTAATGATCTATGTCTTATAAGACGTAAACATTTCTCGTCCGGCATTGTTGTGTTGTTTAAACGAGTTGACGTCATAAGCAGGATTTTAGCGGGTTTCCTTCCTTCCTCCATAGATCCCCTATATTGAGGAAGGAACGAAGCAAATATAACTCATTGATTGAGCTGAATAGGCGAAGGTAGCAGCCAAACTCGTGTACACAACATCCCATCGAGGATTCTAATCTCATCCTTTTTTTTTTTATCCTCGATACCAATTATTTTTCTGACTACGGAGGCGACCATTTGTTCATTCGTTAGGACCGATAGAATTTATATTTTTCCGATTCGAGTGCCCATGGTTGAATTTATTTTCCAAATTGTCAGAGACGTTGCCAAATATTAATTTAGGCTTAAAAGAAAATTGAAACCATTACTTAAGGACGTTTTGATAAGCCAGAATATACTCTTTTTAAATGATAGTACTTTTTTTCAACGGGCTTGTAACATATTAAGGTTTTGTTTTTGTTCTTGGCCAATGACTGTCTTTATGTTTAGAAGAAAATAATTTATACGCGATGATGATTTCGTTTTATAGAGAACCACCTAATGTAGGTTATCTGGGATCGCAAAACGTAATCGTAGGTATGATTGATAAGCAGGCTACACACGGTTAGGTAGGCCTGAACTGTCCGCCTGAAAGCCAGTCGCCTGAACGTGTATATATTCCGGCCTGTCTGTCAGTTAAAACTATTCAGGCCTCACTGACAGGCCTGCCTGACCGTGTGTAGTCTGCTTTCGGTCTGCGGGGTGATTGTTCTTTTTCTTTTTTCTTTTTTTTTCTTTTTTTTCTTTTTTTTTTAATACGCCGGCATCTAGGGTGCAGGGAGAAATTTTACCAACGAGCCGAGAGATGAGAAAATTCCTGCCGCCGGTGGGGATCGAACCCCATCTCCCGCTTATGAATCTAAGGCACTGGCCGCTAAACCATGGGAGACTCTCACAAGATGTTCTTGCAAAAATTACTACCCCACCTCTCAACACCCAAGTAATAGCTACGTTTTTAGAGTTACGCCGTGGTCTATTACGATTTTCCGTAGAATCTAATTTTTTAAGTGCTAGAAAGATGTGCTGCGTTTTGATTTGTACATTCATATCATTAGAGGCCTCCATGCAAGTCGTGATTTCAGGCTTTTTGCACCAAGTTTCAAAATCGACATTGAAATAAGTTAGTATAAGTCCATTGATTGCAACGTGCATCAATACTGCAATATGCATACTGCAATCAGCGTTCATAAATCAATGTTGCCATCCAAGGCCCATCTTAAGCCCAAGTACGTGCATGAGAGCACGTTCTTGGATTAGCATCCCTCATCCTACTGGTCTCTTGGAGCATGGAGCTGAAGAATCACGTGTGATAGGACACTCGGAAACTATTTGCAAGGTGGAACGAAGTACTCAAGTCCATCTGATGCGCGTCCTTAATAAGGCAGATCAAAGGGAAATACAGGTGACGGATGTAAGTCTATTTTACGATAATTATATGACAATACCTCACCCTTTTGAACCACATGTGGGCAACAACCGGCCCACAGTGGGGCCAAACGTCATTTCGTGTTTCAAAAAAGGCTACAGTCTCTAAATCTTAACCGACTTCAGAGCACTTTTTTTTTAATCAAAGCCAATAAAATTTATAATAAGTTTGTCGAGCCAGATTTTTTTGTTGTTTCCCCTGTTTATTAAATTGTGTGTAAATAATTCACAAACTTTTACAATTGAACCCAAAATAATATTTTATTTTTCATCTAACTTAATATCAGCACTAATATCGTTGAAATTAAACATTCAAAACATTTCAAGACATCTTCAAAATGTAAATTTATCTTAATTCAACAATGAGATTAATCGAAATATGATTTTTGAATGATTTGAAAATAGATTTTGATGTATTCCAAGTCTAATCAGGATTGGAATGTTTAATTTCAACGTTATTAGTGCTGATATTAAGTTAGATGAAAAATAAAATATTATTTTATGTTCAGTTGTAAACGATTATGAATTATTTACACGTAATTTAATAAACAGGAGAAACAAAAACAAAAATCTGGCCAAACAAAGTTGTTCTAAATTTTGTTAGCTTTCATTTAAAAAAAAAAGCATTGAAATCGGTTAAGATTTGGAGGCTGTAGCCTCTTTTGAAACACGAAAAGTTGTTTGGCCCCACCATGCGGCACTCGGGCCGATCCGGCCTTCTGTAAGGTTTGATCCTCCGTGCGAGACATTTCGAAAAACCCTATTTAAAAAAAAAAAATTACATTACTTACTCAAACTCACTCCAAATGAGTAAGATCGAGTGAGATGGGGTTTGTCGCTTGCTCCTGCGGAATCAAGTAAGCGAGCAAGCAGAGTGTCTCATTGATTTCCTGTCACTATTTAACTTTTAACTCGTAGCGTGTAATGATTCCAAATTTCACGATTTAATTGTGATGTTTTACCTTTTGTTTCATTTTATTTTGTTAATTTAATAAATTGATTACTATAACATTGACATATTATCTAATGTCTGATATATATCGCCAAAAATTATGAAAACTACTTTAAAATCCGATATTATTTTATTTTCAACAATCTACGCGGCTCGCGAACGTATTTGTACTCTAAAGTTTGTCCCACATGTCAAAGGTCCCCCATACCTGCTCTAAACCATAACGAGAAACCACAAAAACTAGGCCCTACATTATTAAATCGTAAACTGTAGAAGAACATCAGGGGGAAAAATACTTTTTATACAAATTGTGATACTATTCCTCGATTAGACCCGTAAATCCGTTTTTCCCTACTTTATCTTGTAGGAAATAGACCACCCAGGTAAATTAAAGAGGAAATGAAAATACTATGAGGTTAGTGGTGCAGACAGCGCCGCAATGCGGGGACGATAATAACCAAACAAATAACCAAGCTTTGTCTACCTGTAATCTAATGTTTCAACCTAGGGGGTGTGCTTTATATCAACAAATTTATATCAATTGAATTTTCCGAAGACATGTCGATATTTAAACATTCTGGCACTAAGGTTACCGGAAATGATTTCATGTTCCAAAATTGCTTGCTCTTTATATACAAACCACTAATCATGTCTTTTAAGCATATCTTCTAATGAATCCTAGTACTCGACAATATCAAATGCTGGTTATTTTGAATATCACGGCGAAATCAAAACATTTAAGCTATATGTTTTTGTACGTATGTTTTATAGACTCCCAACAAAGAAGATTCACAATTAAGGACATTCTTCAGCAAGGCGTACGACAAATTAATTATAATAAGCATAACTACGCCAATAATTACTCAAGATTATGCTTAAAAGGACCTATAAAAATACAAAATAATCACAACAAAATAGAGATGAGTAGAATTAAATATGGGTAGTGAACCTCCTCTACCTAAAAAATCGCTTTGAAAATGACTTTATTAGTTTATCTACATTAGAAAACCTATAAATAGCGTACTTTCAAACCTATTAACGGAAAAGCGTAGGAGCGACTATTTTGTTCGCTCGAATTTCGCGCAAAAAAATATGTTTTGCTGGTTAAAGAAGTCGTCTTCTTAAATTCAAAAAATATTTTTTTATCGAATCTTACCATTTTTGAACCGGCTAGAGAGCAAACTGGCAACTCAATAGACACACACACATACAGATATGTTGATATAAACACTAACTTGAACCACCGTTATTTTCGGGGTCAGAAACGTGAAATTTTTGAGTCGGCACTTCCGCGTTGCGTCTTCCAGTTGGCGTCATAAGCATATTTCCTCAATATAGTGGAAACGCGCTAAAATTGTAAGGCGTCGCCTCCTTTTGGATGCTATCGTTATACTCCATTTAGACGTTATAACCGTTTTTCTACACTAAACTGCTCGTAAAACAGTGAGGATATATTAATACGGTACGTATTTCTGCTGTTTTATCAACCCAAACAACAGCTGTAAATGTTAAATTTCAGGAAAACCATTCTTGCGTGCAGAATGTCCGTTGTTGTACTAGTTATGTTAGAATGGGGATAAGTCTATTTACATTAATGACACAGCGACAGTAGTTTGCGTAATGTCATTTGAGGGGCTCCTGGCTAGTGTGGTAAGAGTCATTGGCTCTGGGCCTCGGAAATGTGGAGTTACTGGGTAGTATAAACTTATTCTGGGTTGACCTCTATCTGCGATGAGCTCGTTCAAAGACATCCGACTTGCAGAACCTGCGAGTTTCCTTGACGTTATCATCCTAGTGTCATTTGGAAAACTAGGAAAGTATTGAAAATATTTTATGACACCAAATGGCTCGGAAAGCTCAATTTCAAAAAACGAAGTTTGTTTCTCATTTTACGTACCTTGTTTTACTCGAAAATTCATTTTATTGCTAAAATCAATTATAAAAAGAAAAATGAGGATAACAATCACAAAGAACAGTTCAAAGTAACGAGACCAACGCCAAGGACATTATTTCTCCGCTTGAGATCGTCACAAAATAACTTTTGAACAGTTTTTGTGGAAACTTTCCAATGGTCATGGCAGTGGTAAATGGACACATTTACCACAATTTTCCAATCGAGGTATTTAAGAAGATGAGAACATTGCAAAACTGGTTATCTCTAGCAATTGATATATATATTTTTTTGTAATACTTCCTTTACACCAAACGTAACCAAAATTTTAATATCTTTGCCAAATGTGTAGATAATGTTTCAACTGAATCCATCGTTTTTAAGCACCAAAGTAATAAATGAGTTAGGAGACCTAGTTTTATTCACTTTTATCGAATACGGTTACAAATATCGATCTTAAAAATGATTTAATTAGTTTTTCTACGGTAGAAAACCTATGAAAAGTGTACCTGAAAGCCTATCAACCTTTTGACAACGATTTTGACCGAACAAATCAGAAAAAGTATTTTTGTGCCAATTATACCATCACTGAAATATACAATATATATATATATATATATATACAGTGGAACATGGATAATTCGAACTTCGACAATTCGAAATCGTGGTTAATTCGAATATTTCTCTCGGTCCCAAGAATTTAGGGCATAAACAATGTAAAAAAATCGTGGTTAATTCGAATAAAATTTTGGATAATTCGAATTTTTTACGAGTCTTTACCTCCAATGGGAGATGTTCGATCTTAATTTTTTTTTTAAATTCTTCTTTCCCCTCGGGTAAGAAGGATAGTAAGATACGGATGTAGGGGTTCCGGGACAAGAAGCGCAGCGGTTCCATCTATGAGAGGTAAAAAAGTGTGTTGATTTGACATGGAATGACCCATACTCAAGTTCTTGGACTCTAGGAGTTCTGCAAAGTGGTGAGTAGCGCTTCCTCCCTTCCAGGGGTTGTAGTTACATATACCATCCTGTCGTTTTATCCTAGAATTCCCTTCCACCATCCCTCCCATCTTCATTTCTTATTCAGTTATAAGTGAGTCAGCGCCTAGATCTGTTTATTGTTAGTGCCTTGAATTTCCGGTGTACAGCGCATTTCAGTGACTTCTTGATTTAAGATGTCGAAGCCTACCAGTTATAAAACTTTAACGTTGCCAGAGAAAATAGCTGCAATTAAAGAAGTTGAAAATGGAATAAAGAAAAAATCTGAAATTGCCAAGGACTTTAGAATTCCTCCTAACACTTTATCAACTTACCTGAAAAATAATGAAAAAATTCTTGCCCATGAAAATGACATTTTCAAAACAATAGACTTTTATTTTTACTTTTTTTATAAATTATTTATTACATATGTACGTAATCATCAATTTATGAAATATTTGTTATTGTTTAAATTAAATGTGAGAAAATAGGAAATTCGATTTTTTACCCCTTTATTTTCAAAAACTTTTGTAATTAGAATTTTGGATAATTCGAACTTTTTTATCGGTCCCTAGAGGTTCGAATTATCCAAGTTCTACTGAACTTATATGTATACTGTGTACTGGAATATATATATATATATATATATATATATATATATATATATATATATATATATATATATACACACACACACACACACACACACACACACACACATATATATATGTGATGTATGGATTGCATCAACATGTTGACGTCATTATGGACTTTCCTTCCTTCGGAGGGAGAGGGAAACGCGCTAAAATGGGGGGGGGCGTAACTTGTTGATTTCGTGTGCTAGAACATTTTAGGTTTTAGTTAATGGTTTATTATTAGAATGGTTCATATCTTCCGATAAGATAAATGTTTATTTTATCAATGCGTTATTCCTCCGGACGACACGTATGTGTTCAATCCTTCCTCAAGCCTCCTTTAGAAGACCAGTCCCATTTCTTGTGTACATTATACATTAATTGTGCATTTTAACTTGATGGTTGCAGTGCTTTGACGACTGTACATGAAAATTTGCGTTTCTTCATGATTGTTTCGAATTCTGAGATGATTCCTTAGTGCCATAGTTTGAATGTAAGTAAGATATTTGATTGTTTTGGTAAGAAGTGAATACGCGATGACCCCCCCCCCCCCCATATCGTCTATCTGAAGCTTATAAGTTCAATTTATAATGTTTGTTGGCTTTATGCTAACAGCTTACTGTCACGCATCATCTCAATCGGCATTCTTAAATTTCCAATTTTTTGAAACCTTAACTTCAGACCTATTACTTTGCTATGATGGAACCTGAAGACATTGGGGAATAGGTTTTTGGCCTTCATGCATACTTCGGAATTACTAATTTGAGATCCCAGATCTTATTTTTGGCTTAGAGTTGAGCAAAATATTTTTTTTATAGAGACCTTTCAAAGGTGCCAAACGAATTTCCTGTAATGTAGAAACGTTAAAATTGACTCGCAGCTTTACAAAATAGCAATAAGTACAAAATATACGGTATAAAATTGACATTTTTTATACAATTTTGTTTCCAGCAGTATAAAATGTATTTAGCTTCATATTTTAGGGAAAATATTTTAATTATTTAAGAAAACATGCCCTTAAATTTAATTTAAATCAGTTTTATAGTTTTTGCATGATAATTTTGCAATTGAGATATCAGCGAAAAAATTAACATTTTTCAAGATGATGCAAATTCCAAACAAAATCCTTTACATATTTCGATTTGTTTATGGGGAAAAATAATTGTTAACAACAAAACATTCCACGGCGTGCAATCACATGGATTTAATAGTGGCCATTACAATAGTGGGCATACGATTTAGAAAACATAGTTGTTATGAGATAATTTTAGAGGGCAGCGAATATATTTTTCTTTTATGGGTTTATGAAAAAGTGGTTTGCAAGAGGCAGCATTATACTAAAGAGGAAATAGTGGTTTCTGTAAAACAAATTCGCTCAAAAATCTTTCCCTTCCCCACATAACCAGTGACTACGCGAGGAGGGACAGTTTTTGTAATATTATTATATTTCTATGTTAGATGCGTAAATTAAGTCCCTTTAAAGCACTTTGGAGACAATTGCTTCTGCACTTTAGTCGAATAGATGCGGAAACCCGAACAATACATTGTGTTTTTCAGGAAGATATTACACAAATATGTGATTGTTGGTATTTCCCTGAATCTAATCAAGTTCGAAATGTCCATATAATTTGAAGATAGTTCTACCCAACCACAGAGTACTTGCAAATAAAATTGGAAAGAATAACCTTATAAAGCAGAAGAATTATAGAAGGAATTAAGTTCATTTTGCACAAATGGAAAACATCCGCAAGAACTAGAACAGGTCAAAAATGTCGAAATAATTCAAATCATAAGATGGGATGAAAGTAACTGCACAGAAACTGTATTGAACGTGACCATCCTTATATGGCTGAAAATGCTTCACTAGTATCTGGAAGACTTATCCAACCATGTAGTTTATTATTATGGAATAGTCCGTCCTATAAATCAAACCATCACGACGGAAAAATATTGCGAGAGAGAATACGGCTTGCAAACACTTTAAGCTGAATAAAAGTTTTTCTGTAATTGGACCGAGAACCCAACAAGGCTAACAAAAGCAAGTTTCTCTCCCCTATCCGATGTAACAGAAATAGTACTCTGGAGAACTTTCCCTGCAATACCTACCATCACAGATAGAATTAATCACCAGAAGTAAGATCAAAGTATTGACAACTTTCGCTGCTGTTTATTAGAAAAAAGGGGAGAGGTTAGCTCAGTGGTAAAGCACTGGACTAATACGCTGGAGGAGCTGAGTTCAAATCCCGAGTAAGCACTAAAATATTTTTATCTTCTAGTGTCTTTGTTAGTGGGTTAGATTCGGCCTCCCCGACAGTTCCTAGGCCAACCCAGTCCTTAATTAATTTATTAATGGCTACCTGCAAAGGAGAAAATCAGGCGCCATATTACTGACCACACTATCTCTTTAGCGTGCCGTATGGTCATGAATCATATATCTCTTTAGAATCAGCCCCTCAGGGCCCTCGGGGCCTGATAAGGGACTGATTTTTTTTTTAATATAAAAAATATGCAAATCTTTTACAGTTTTTCTGAATGTAAATGTCTTTACCATTAAAAAAAATCGGCACATGCTAGCTCCAGCATGTACGTATGTTTAGAAAGGATGGCAACTGTTAGACAGCCGCGCGCGAATGGACAGAAAACAGAAATAAGAAAAAAAATGCCTCTTGGATTCCCCTTATACAAAGAACATAATTTTAATAATAAAAACGTATTAAATTCAATGGATTTTCAGCAAGAAATTGACTTAAATTTTTTCTCATAAAAAATAGAAAACGTAACAAAGAGATAGGAGGCTGTCTCGATTCTAATTATAGTTAGGCTCTTAGCAAATATACGTTGAATAAATATAATTATTTATTTTAATTGTACATTTATACATATAACAGATTTATAGGACGTGTTATCTACAAGAACCACCATTTTCTAGCCAGGTTAGGGCTCATGGGTGCGTGCAACCCCATATACAAAAACGTAAATGAATTAAAGAAGCTTTAAAGAAATAATTTACTCAAAACTTTGTATGCGTTTTATATTTTTGGGGGCGAGGTTAGCTCAGTGGTAGAGCACTGGACTAATAAGCTGGAGGCCTGAGTTCAAATCCCGAGCAAGCACTAAAGATTTTTTCTTCTAGTGTCTTCGTTCACCGGTTGAATTCGGCCTCCCTGACCGTCCCTAGGCCAACCCAGCCTTTAATTAATTTAATAATGGGTACCTTGGTTGGTGCTAATGACGCTAGTAGTCGAAGCAGCCAAGGGGAAAATCAGGCGGCCGGAGCATAGTACTGACCACACTATCTCCCTAGTGTGTCGTATGGTTATGAATCAGATACCTCTATAGTATCTGCCCCTCAGGGCCCTCGTGGCCTGTTACGGGACTGATTTTTTTTTTTTTTTTATATTTTTTATTTATTTTAAAAATTTAAAATTATAAGAAATATTTTTAATCTTTTGATTTAATTTAGTTGTTTTTTACATTTAATTTGCTGCATTGGAATATTAGATTTTAGTTTTTAATGTTTAACTATCTGGTTTTAATTAAATCTATTTTGTACTTCATGTCCTGTAATACATTCATGAAGGGCTTCTGCTCTGGGCTCATAAAGCATAATCTTGTGCTACCTATTACATGTAAAGTTAATTAAAAGCACTCTGGAACATGTTATTAGCTCATATTGTACAAGAGGAGGATTACATGTTAATGTATTCATGCCAGCTGTCTGGGCTTAGTGTGTACCTGTGGCTCTCAAGTGTATGTTGGGCCTATAGTCCTGTCTGTTCGGCGCTATTTATGGGGTCAAACCCCAAGCAAAGCCCTCCCATCTACCCTCCGATCCGAGCAGAAATTTATTAAACGTCCCCTGTCATCCGAAACCCCTCCGTTGCCCTAGAAATGTCCCATATGTGCGCCATTACACTCGAATGCTAATAGGACGATATAACATCCCTCAGAACTGTTATGTCTCCCCGTCCTTTATGAAAGTTCTCGTAACGTGAAAGTGCCTCCGGAATTATATTCGTCTGAGAAATATGCGCCATTATTTATATCGGTGTCATTACTCGTCGGCGGAGATGCTTGTTCTCTAACATCGTTTACGGGAAATCTTGTAGATGTGCTAAATCAAGGGAAATGACTGGGAGTAAAAGATGTTCCAGCAAATTATATTATTCGAGAACCTAACCCATAACTCATTATGGTTCATTGAAATTATTATATTTATTGCTACCTCCTTCCCTTTTTTGGTGGCTTATTCGCTACATGTTACATGGGCCTCTCTTATGATCTAAAGGTGGCCATTCACGTTCAGTTCAAAACTCAAGGCAGATACTGCACAGAACGGTCTCAAGGTTTGTACTGAACAGATCTAGCACATACACACACAATACGTTAATAAACCTCAAGGCAGGGTTTGGACTGAACAGATCTAGCACATACACACACACACAATGCGTTAATAAACCTCAAGGCAGGGTTTGGACTGAACAGATCTAGCACATACACACAAAATACGTTAATAAACCTCAAGGCAGGGACTAACACACTCCAGTTACAGTAGACCCACTGAATGTGAAGCAAATATCCTCTTGTCTACACACATCAGCCCTGGCCTGCATAGTCCCGGCCTCATTGGTCTGTATGGTTAATCTCTTGATTTTATCCTTCTACTTCGATGGACTGTACAGTTCAACTCGGGCCTCAAGGATGTCCCGTTCATGGTGAGGAATATCTCAGGATTTGGACTGCGCAGTCCAAATCTTGAGATGCGAAACAATTCAAAATGATCAACTGATAAGCTGTTTAGGAAAAGAACGTAAAATATCAGAACATGGAAAACCGGGGGAAGAGGATCCGTACAGTCCATCTCTGGAATGTCCTATCAGGGAAAAGTTTATTTCAAATCAATAAAATGGGCTGCCCAATTAAATTGGGTAGGTAGGGTCCAATTAAATAGGTACACAACATGCTTATCATCCATTCGGAAATAGGCTTAATTTATAGGCTGCAGATGTAAGGAGTTTGAAATGAGTAATAGAGAAGAAAGAAGATGCAGAAGGAAATGGTAGAATAATTATCAATGCTCTATGAATAACTTCAAACTTACAATTTAAATTCGAATCGTAAGAACTACGTCATCTCAGTCTTTAGTCTTGACAGATCTGATATCATAATGGTTAGTCAACAGTGGTACTTACTTAATTAAGTTAATTTTGACTATGTTTCAATATATGAGCTGCGTTTGAAAAGCAACACGGCTGGCAAGAGTACGGTCATAGCCGCGTTGAATATATTGGTTCTCACATAGTCCAGGGCGCATCTGTTTTTAGTGGGATGTTGAGAGGGGACAAGCTACTTTTTGGGGGAATATCTTAACAATAACTCATACAGTCCAGGCAACGAATACTCTAAAACAGCTATAGATGGAAATTTGTGGAACACAATCTTTGACTTCATAACATTGTTTAGGCTAGTAAGGAGGTCAACATATCAAAAGTCCTCACCCCTAGCCTATGAGCCGGGGGGGTTAGAAGGTACCATTTTGCGTTTTTTCGCTTATATCTCGGAAGCAACGCGTCCTAGCAACATAACTATTCTATAAAAAATAAAAGCTTATTAAATTTACTACAAGTGTTATTCTCTCAAGTTTTCTGAGATATCTTTAGTTTCCGAGCTATCTGCTCTTAAAAGTCTGCAATTTTGGGGGAAAACAATTTTGCCACTCATTTTTTCCTCTTTTAGACCGGATAACTCTTACACGATCCACTCAAAAAATAAATGCCGATTATATTTTTTTGTGCCGAAATTATATTTAGAGAGAAAAATAAACATTGCCAAGTTTAAGAATATACCTGGTTGAGGAAAGTGATATTTTAGTAACTGGATATAAGTATTTTTATTGTTGTTTTTAAAGGTCAGTTGAAGTGTCTTTACTCTTCTTAGTAAGTAATTACGAGGTCTTCTAAGTAATGAATTTGGACATTTCTTTCTTGTATCATCTCTTGTATTGGCAAATATTTTTGGTTGAAAATATGGTACACCTAATACACCAACTCATACTACTTTTTTTGGAGTGTAGGATGGTAAGGCGTTTTTTGGAGGTTTTAGGAGGAGATATTTCTCGCTTTTTGGGGAAGGGAGTGTTTCTTTGTGGGGGAGGAACTTGGCCTCTATTTCACATTTATGTTGTTTTTTTTGGATCTCATTACTTTTTTCTAAGTATTAAATAAAATTTAGTTGCCACATACCTACTGGCTTTTTTACTTCATATAAAACCAGGGTCTTTGGATTCTGCATAATGTTCTCCTTAATGCTTGATATTTGATACCAATAATCAACCTACATACATCTAATCACTAGACTAGAAAAGTTAGAAGCTTTTCCAGACGACATTACTCTAGAGGTCAAATTGATTGCTCGCCTAACTAAACTATTACACTGTAAAACACAGGAACCTCATCCCGAGGATAAAGATCACCACAAGGAAAGTGTAGAAGGCCTTCAAGATAAAGAAAAGAACCAAGACGATACATTTTGGGTTTGTGAAACTAAACTTTGTAATTTAGATGACTTTGAAAAACTTAGTATCTGCTTTCAAGTATATTATGCATTTAACCCTTACGACTTTATTTACAACATTTAAGAAAGAAGTCACACGTGTTTTTGTTAAGATGCATCGAAATGTTTCTTAAAACATCAAATATAGGTTCTCCTTACCAAGACGATTCATTTGATACCCCACATGATGGGTTTCAGAAGAAATGATGGCTTTCCGATGGAACAAAAAGTACAAAACATCATAGGTAATATGACACTCCCGTATCAAGACCTACCTGCGGGCCAAGTTTGGTGAAAATAGGCCAAACGGTGTGAATTTGTATAAGGAACAAACATACAGACAGACAGCTGAAAGAACTTTTTTACCTATCCTGGTGCATCCCCCGTATCAAGACCCACCTGTGTCCCAAGTTTGGTCAAAATAGGCCAAACGGTGTGAATTTGTGTAAGGAACGAACATGCAGACAGACAGCTGAAAGTCCTTTTTTACCTATCCTAGTGCATCCCCCGTATCAAGACCCACCTGTGTCCCAAGTTTGGTCAAAATCGGACAGCTGATAGACGGTTGTGGCCTAGCCTTTGACACTACCCGGATAAAGATCACCTGTGTACCATGTTTGGTCAAAATCGGTCAAAACGTGTGGATTTGTATAAGGTATAAACAGTTAGGCAAACAGCTGATAGACGATATTGAACTAGCCTATGATACTCCCCGTATCAAGACCCATTTGTGTCCCAAGTTTGGTCAAAATCGATCAAACGGTTCGGATTTATATAAGGGACAAACATACAGACAGACAGCTGGTGTACGATTTTTACCAAGCCTATATGCGCCTAAATGTTTCTTAAAACGTCAAATATAGGTTCTTCATACCGAGACGATTCATTTGATACCCCACATCATGGGTTTCGGACGAAACGATGGGTTTACGAAGGAAGTACAAAACTGGCGCGCCCCCGCCCCGGAAGCAGCGTCAAACACAACTTTTCAGGATTTTTCGATTTTTTCCTTAAATAACACCTTAATATCTATCATCCTGCAAAATTTCAAGTCTCTAGCATCATGGGAAGTGCCTAATAATTTTGATGAGTGAGTGAGTCCTATAAATCCCGATTTTTGATCGCTTATATCTCAGAAACGATTCGATGTAGAATTATGAAAATTTCCAGTTTTACTCATGTCTTGGAGTATAATACCTCTGTAAAATTTCATAACTTTATCTTTACCTGGTTGAAAGTTATGAGAGAGTAAAAATCGGCTCTAAGACCTCCTGTAATATACACACAGTATGCTTAGGCCGGACTTGGCCTGGTGCACTACCGTGCGCCTAGATATTTGTCAAATACCACTCACTCACTCACTCACTCATCTATCAACGCCCAGCCCAAACCGCTCGACAGAAAATTTTGAAATTTTGCATGGACACTCCCTATATAACGTAGAGGCTCGCTAAGAAAGGATTTTTTGATATTCGTATTTTTAAGCATTTTTAGGGGGGTTTAAAGTTTGAGTTGGTTAGAGAAGGCAAGCCTAGGCAGCCTGCGTTGCTAAGACGATAAAGAACAGCTGTTACCTTACATTGTCTATCTCATAGTTTTATTTCTAATTGAGGTTAATTTCAACTATGATGGCAGACCTTGAATTACTAGAAATTAACTGTCCCTCATAGAGTTTTAATTGCGTTTCTTTTCTGCCTGTCCCCGTCAGATAGGCTCTCCATATTTTTGGAGAGTTAAACCGGGACACATTAATATGGGATGGGCATACCAGGGGGGGTTGGGAATAAATACAGTACAAATTATAAGCAAAATGGTGAGTTTTAAGCCTAGCAAGTAATGGGAAGGGGGGATCCTGAACTGTTAGTCTACCCAAGCCTTAAAAATAAGAACGGAACTTTTTTTGCTACTTGATTTTCTTAAAAAAATCTCTCAGCCAAATAGTAGTGTCTGGCTGCTGGCAGCGCTGTGCAGGTAGTTCCAGCGTTTCACAGTTAGATTACTTCTCATATCTTTGACACTGTGAGCAGTAGTAAAAATGATGATTGTAGAAAAGTAACCGATTTATAAAAGATTCTTATAAACATGAATTCATTACTTTTTACATCTTACAGCCTTTTCCGGGACATTGAAAAACCGGGCGGGACACCGAAACAATTGTAAAATACCGGGACAGTCCCGGTCAAACCGTGATGTATGGTAAGCCTATCCTTAGAGTTTTCTAGGCGAGGCAATTATATCCGGAACCCTTGCACAGCCTCCTCGCCTATAACCTTGGTAATATAATGGGTGTTTCCAAATAACTTTTTGGAAACATAAACTTTTAAATTTTAACGCCCATTGAATAACATATAGTATGACGGGAACCGTGCTATAATAAACTGCACAGAATTGTATAGTAACGTAATTTTAATGAAACATTATTTAACGCAATAAAATAAATAACTACTTATCTGCCGTGACGAAGCACGGGTATTCAGCTAGTATTTGTTATATTTCAACGAAACTTGGTATTCGTAGTGGTAATATAGAGAGAAAAAGGAGATATAAAAATGAACTAAATCGGTTCATAAGGGGGGGGGGTTTACTCCGGACCGATAATACCAATTCGCCACTACCAGCCGTGATTTTTGGTATATTTCGACGAAACTCGCTATTCATAGTGGTAATCTACAGGTAAATATGTGTTGTAAAAATAAACTAAATCGGTTCATTAGGAGGGGGGGCTTTACTCCAGACCCACAATACCAATTCGCCACTACCAACCGTGATTTTTGGTATATTTCGACGAAACTCGGTATTCGTAGTGGTAATCTACAGGTAAATATGTGTTGTAAAAATAAACTAAATCGGTTCATTAGGAGGGGGGTTTACTCCGGACCCAAATTACTAATATACTCATACTGGTCGTAATTTCTGCTGTATTGTAACGAAACGCGGTATACGTCGTGGGTAACTCATGAGAAAGAAGTGTTGTAAAAATGAGCTGAATCGGTCAATCGGAAAGGGGGGTTTACTTTGTAATATATTTCAATAGAAAAGTCAGCCAGACATATCTTCACAAAGGCGCCGCAAGGAGCGCTAGAGGGACTGTATCCGATTTCTGCGTTAGATCAAAATACGATAATATGAGGTTTTTTGTATTTATTACGTTATTAAATAGACGTTGAAAGCTTAAATAAATGCAAAATTGGAAATTCGACGAACTCCTCCGCCCACTCTTTGGTACTTCATGCCTTGGGTATTGAGATTGCCTTAAAGGTGAAGTTTTTTTAATGCCTTACCTAATGGAATTTTGAAATTTCAAACAATGATAGGCTATTAAGTTTTTTTATTAATCTTGGAGATTCCACGAGTGTAACCTTTGAAAAATTTGAAACAGGCGATTGGTACAATCTGTATAAAGATATTGTAAAAGGTAATATTTATTGAGCTGTTCCTGCGGGCAAGACTTTATTAGATTTTGGAAAACTGTCACGTCACATTAAAGAACTAAAAAAAAAAAAAAAAAAATACTTTGGAAGCATTTCTGTATAAAGCTACTTTACAAAACTTTCGAAGGAAAATAAAGCTTCATGAATATATATAAAATTCTGGAGGGAAGGCGTGCCAACCGTAAGACGGCTGGTGATTAATGTGTTCTGCTTAGAGTATTTGCCGAAGAGCGGAGAGAGAAGTGACAGTTTTTGGACAGTTGGCCTGATCTTAAGGAAGTTCTCGCCAAGAGAGTGATAGAGAAAACTTCTCCGAAGGACAGTTCTATCTCCTAATTCTCTCCAGTTCTCAACTTGGAGACCTCAATCGATTCCATCTGTCCGATCCGACTCCTAATTTATTTATTTCCTACTCTAGGGCATTTTTTTTACTAAGGGAAAAGTTTATTTTACGGCTTATGAATTATTAAGTGTTAGTGACCCAAAAGTATCCCACCTACCACTTCCATGTTAATAATCACTAAATAAACTTTATTGGTCTATTAGGAAAAGGCGTTTAGTCTAAAACTTAATTACTAACTTGCCTATAGTTCATTGCAACGAACCTCATTGCCCTTTCAATAAGCAACATGTGTTTTAAAAAATAGAAGCATAATCGTTCCATTAGAAGTTGGGGTTTAGTCAAGAACCAAATTAAATAAAGAATTGAATCAGTTGTTCATCTATATATGTAATCAAATTCTAACGGATCGCTGTCTGTACATAGAAAACTTATGGAAAAAAAATACTATTGGGGGCTTTTGTAAACGCAGTAGTACCCCGAAACAATGATTTTTAGAATTCTTGTCTGTTTGTATGTCTGCTGTCTGTCAGACACTCTATACACACTAGGGTTTAACAATCCCTAAGTAGTCAGCTTAGTAGTGGCTCTGTCACGTGTTACCAATCCTAGCAGCCTGTATGCTTGATCCCCGATGGCTATACGACTAAAATTGTGTATAGAGAAGCTTCTTTCATCCTAAACAACATCTACGCTACGCGCGGTTTAAGCCGCACCGTGACGGAAATCTTGTTTTGACATCGGTGTTGATAATCCAAAATAAACCAAAAGGTATATCCAAAAATGCTGCCCTCAGTCACTATTCTCGCAGACGAAGTCGCGGGCACAGCTATTATCAAGTAAAAATGGTTATAACTATTCATATTTTTAGCACTTGTCGAAGGAATGGTAGCTATTGTGATTGTAGTTATGAAAGAAGTTTCTAAAAACAATTCTTCAAATTTTCATCAATCCTACCTACTTTACACCGAAAATGAACACCATTAAAAAGGATATATATATATATATATATATATATATATATATATATATATATATATATATATATATATATTTCTGTTAACACGATAACTGTCAGATCTTTTGTTTATCCACCACCAATCTTCATATATAGCATTCTCTCAGCAAACGATTGAAGGAATGCGCTAATCACCAAAATTGATCCACCTGGAGCGGTAAACAGAGAAAATTGTCTTGTAAAAAAAAAAAGAAAAGTTGTTCCATTGTTCCACCTGAAAGGAGGGTTTACTTCGGACCGAAACTACTAATTTTCTCATACCGGTTGTAAATTCAGTAGAATTATAACTAAACTCGATATACTTCGTGAGTATCTAAAGACAAATATGTTTTTAAAAAAATAAACTAAATTCATTCATTAATAGTAGGGGTTTATCCTGTGTAGGGGGGGGCCATTGGTGGTCTACTTCTATTTCTAGGGGCTGAACATGAGTGCCGGTGCTTGTATCAACTGTTTATTGAATACATATGGATGTTAGTGGCACGAATCTGTTGCACAATAAAAGAAAAATGAAGGTCATATGCATTCTATTATTACTTACAACAAAATCTTCAGGGCCAACGGTCAACGTTTCAGGAGATGCTAGTTTTCTTTAAGTAGCCAAGAGAGGCTATTATGAGTACTAATAGGAGGATGTTCTCTCAAGAACTGCTAATCAGGAATAATGAAATTCTCCTGTCTCCTTTATATTGCTAATGAAACTTCAAACGGAGTTGTTAGTAGAATAGAGGTGAAAGGTGGCCTTTCCGTAAAGGCTCTTCGCCAGCCTTATTACCCTACTACCGGAACCTGCTGCTCCAGCTGGCAATTAACCGTTTTAGGAAAACCATCAAATGCTGTATCACATAAAACATAAATCTCATCTATTATTATAATTAACTAAATAATAACTATCTAATAATTAATTATAGCAACCATAATAACTATCTACAATTAATTAATGACACAATTATTGTCTCAACTAAAACAAACTAGTGCTGAATAATTTTTAAGTCACATCTATTATAATATAAGGCTCTAGAGGCAAAATCTTATTGCCTTTTATGTGGCGCTCCTGGTGTGCATTTAATAAGACACTTGAAGTCAAAACTAATAATTTCTGTGAAGTTGTCTGACGCCTCTAGTTTTTTTTTTCTCTACGGTGCACAGTGTCACGAGTATATAGGGTAAAAAATCAAAAATCGTATTTTTGCCTGGACAAGGTTTATTATTTTTTTCTGTTATTAAAAAACACAAACATTTGAGAAAAAAATAAGTTTTGACTTAAAAACATAATGTAGTGTGGTATAAACTTACCTAAAATGTATGTAGAAACTGACATACTATAGTATGTTCATATGTACTATGAAGTTCGTGAACATATATGTTCACGAACTTCTAAAAAATATATACAGAACGTTTACGAATGTAAAAACTTATTCCTCCTCAGAATCACAAAATTTTAAACAAATACTAAAACGTTTTCTTCAATTTTTTGTTTTCGGTTTTGGAGCTAACCTTTCTTAAAGTTGACAAATATGGATCTGATGGAAGAAGGAGCATTTTCAATTAATCAATATTTGTATCAACACAATAAGTGCCCCTCGTATTGTATTCCCTGAGATACCTTATGCCCTTTGTCGCCTCTCCAATGCTCTTTCTGATAATCGCCCAATTGGTGTAATGAAAAAGAAATAATATCAGGTTCATGTAAAAGCAGTTTATTTAAAGACACTGGCGTATGCTTTACTTATGGATCTTCACCAACTAAGTCTCACCAATTAATTCATTTAATTTGGGCATATTAATTGATTTACCTCTTAAAACCAGTTTCAAAATGCTGTCCAAATTGATTATTAATGTTATCTCTTAATTTTCGATTGCCAAAAAATCTGCGGGTGGTATTACCGTCATTTGTGGAACCAAAAGAAGGTTTTGGTGCATCGATTAATAAGTCCATTTTGTCCTTTAAATGTCCTTAGATGAAGCTGTTATGTCCGCAACTCGTCTCTTTCTTGTAGAGTATGATGCTTCCACAAAACTTACTTGCGATCTTCCACGTGAAGGACCTGGTTGATTATTATCTCGTCTACATATTTCAAAAACGGCGATTAATGTTTTACTTAACCAATCCTCTTATATTGTTTGGAATCTTCCTGAAAACCTGTAACAGCGATCCTACTTTTGTTGAATAACCAGGCAAAACAATAGTACAAATTTTCTTATATTCTCCTTAATTTTATCCGAACATACAGATAAATTATATTCATGCACGATTCTATCAAATAATGCGGCGTACCGCTGTTTGGTTCATTACTACGGCAGACTTCATACAGTTGCGTGCATTGGTTATGAAAACTAAAACCAAAATATCGCCGTAAGAAGCAGCCAAAAGCAGGTAAACTAGGTATCAAAATAATCGTGAAGCAATGTACTATTTATGGTTAAAGTATGAAAAAACCGTTATTTTACGTTTTTTCTTAAATCAATTCCAAAGTTGAAAAAATGATGATAGTTTCTTACATAATTAAAGCACTAGAACTTCCCCATTTTTGCTTGCCAAGATTAGTCAATCAACGAGTCACTTAGGACTGACTTTTGCCCAAGTTGAAAGAAGAATGAAAATATTCCAGTAATAAGATTGGAACAGCCAAAGTAAATATTTACTAACCGAAACAGTTTTAAAAATTGTATTTGTACCAACAATTCAAATTAATCCTCAGCTTTTAGCTTTTGTTTTTATATTCTAATTTTGATGTTTTCTTTCTGTTCTAAGATTCTAATTTTAATATTAACCTCCAAAAAATGTTTTTTCAAACTTCATTTTTCTTATTTTTGAACACTGCTCGTGACACTGTGCGGTGCTCCGACATCTTGGCAATTAGCGCCGACATCCACGGTGAAAAAAATCCCTGCTGCTGGTGGGAATCGAACACACCATCTCCTGCGTGAGAATTCAAGGCGTTAGCCACTAGACCACGGGGAGACTCCATGGATGCTTGGCACCGAAGCTAATGATCCTTAACTCTGATTCAGGAATTAGTGAATTAGGCCCAAGGCTAATAAAACATAAAATTACTGTTTACTTGTGTATTTATTATTTTCTCTAAATCGTTTACACCTTTTTTGGTGCCTCTTTATGAGAATAGCCTCAATTAGAGGTGACTTTACTGTCGGGAGGTTTTTCCCTTGCAGTTGAGTCCTTATGCTTTTTTATTTATGTCATATTTTCCTGAAGAGACATCTTAAGTGTGTGAAACATGTAGGGTAAAGAAAATATAAACTAGTGAAGTGTAATTTGAGGTTTTCTTGATCTTCCACCAGATTCACCAGTTCCTTATTCAGGCATTGTTTGTATTCTATGAACCACAAGAATCTGTCTTTCAACAATAGGATATATTATATTTGCTATGGTTCCATATTAGCTTAGAATACTGTCAGTTTCCTTTTGTTGCACCTAGATCTTGCCTCGTTCGAGATTTAATTTTACATGTTTACACTTTTTGTGAATGATTCAGAAGTAACATTAACGGTTTTTATTCTTAAACTTTTCAAATGTGGGGGATAAGAGCAGAAACGTGCAAGGATGACGCAGTTCCTGAGAGTTAAACTTTTATTCCAGTTTGAGTGGTTTTTGTTATCTGCGATGATGTTATCCTTCTCCCTTCTGGATATCTGGAATGCCCGATTTGTGTTTGTGTTTTCCGTTCCATCGTTTATAATCCATTAAATACGCTTTAAATTATCGTTGTTTACTTGGATAAACAAAATTGTCAATCAAAACATGCACCATTCTAATATGTATCCAACAAGCATAGGAATCTTATATTAGCTAGGTCTAGCGAGATTGAACGGAACTGCCCATTTCCCTCCATCTCCATCAACAAGAACTAAGAAAGAACTGGCCATCGACCGCCACGGGAATGAGATGCAAAAGCCCAGTCCTTTAGAAGAAGAAACAAAGCCTCTAGAGAAATTCATGAATTCCCCTGAACTGCTCTGCTTCTGATTAATTCTGAAAGGACCGCAGATAACTTCTTTCTGTCAGAGTATGGCATTGTACGTAATCCTAATTTATTTCCCCCTCAGGGCTTAATACGTACTCTTGTTCAGGCTTTTTGAGGCCTCTTTCAATTCTGCATCTCTAATTTACGTTTCTCGTAGGCTTTAGTCGCATAAAAGATACCAGATATCCGTCAATGTGTATTTTAGTCCTTCCCTAAGGCAGGATATCTTAAAGGCGTAGGCTGTACGTACCAAAAGAAAGGTTTCCTCGTTCTATACTACTTTATTCAGACTTTATATGGAAAAATTGTTCATCCTGGCATAAGGGTACCTAATAGTTTGTTGTCTATGATGGAGGAAATAAATCGAACGTTGAACCAGCCTTAATTCCAAGTGTTGGAGGAAAGAAACCGTATTCGAATGTTCTCTTTGAAATATGAATGACCCTCATTCACGTAATGTGTTAAGCTTCACTGCTGAGGGCTGACTCCCTTATATTCCGGAGGGCCTGAGTTCAATACTCGAGCGCACCAAAGATTGTATCCACCCAGCCTTTAAAATATTCATTAATGGGTACCTGTGAAGGGGAAAATCAGGCGACCTGAGCATTGCACTGGCCACACTATCTCTCTAGTGTGCCTTAAGGTCATGAATCAGGTATAGATACAAGTATCGCACTATAATGATTGAAGAATATTTTTTTTTTTTTTTTTTTTTTTTTTTTTTTTTTTTTTTTTTTTTACGGCGCATCAACAAATCTTGGCTATTAGCGCCGGACGTCCAGGGTGCAGCCAGGAATTTTCTCAGCGAGCCCTGAGATGAGAAAATTTCTGGCGCCGGTGGGGATCGAACCCACCATCTCCCGCTTATGAATCTAGCGCGCTAGCCACTAGACCACGGGAGACCCCGATTGAAGAATATTAATTTAAATGTTTCTCTTGATACGTGAATGAATGGGATGATTTACCTGATTTTGTCTGGAACCGACTGGCAAGCGTTACGCAAGATCCGCATCATCAATCGCATGAGATCAGCACTAGAATGAGCGTCATCATGTGCCAGGATGCAGGAGGATCATTCTATGTCGGTTCAACCCAACCATGACACCCATGATCTCAGATTATAACGACACGTGGTATTAAACGTACAACTCCTTTACTGTTTTTCCTCCAACTTGACTACAATACATTTAACCCTTTAAAATTAGCATTTCAGGTTTTACTTAATTGATTATTACAAAGTCTTTATAAATGCAGAGATCAAAAACAATATTTTTACGTAGGAAGGTTTTACGCAAAGGGGCTGATGGATAAAGACACTATTTCCAGAGTGGAACAAAGTTTCATATGGTCTATTGTATTTCTAGCCTTTTGTGTGGACAGAATGTTTGGCTGAAACTTGCGAATTTTAAAACAAATTACTAAATTCTGAGAATTTATTTTAATAGTGAACTCTCCTTCCTTTTAATTGAAACCCCCTCCTTAGAGAATTTAATGAATCCTTAATGAAAGCTAATATTCAGCTAGAGGCTGTGTTGTTTATTTTGAAAGTAGAATGTTGTTGGACTTGACAGGAGTATAGGTTGGATGTAGTGGACAGGGAGGGCAGTTGGCTCTAGTCCAGTGCATTGTTTATAGGATTTGCCCCCGAAATTCACCAGCTCTCTCTCCACCCTCATAATCTACCTGCTTTACATTTTTAAAGCCTTTGTAAAATTGCCAAAGGCCCTTGTTTCTGCCCTCTGCTTTAATATTGTACCGGAGTCTTTTGAGCAGATTCCCTGTCATCCTTCCGGTCTCTTGCTCTGATTTTATCCCTTAAATCCTTCCCGGAAATGCTTATCTCTTTTCATGCTCTTCTTCTAAGTCTCTAATCAAGTGGGGGAATAGCGACAAAAACTCTTCTCCTTTTTTTTTTTCTTACTCTGTGCCAGATGTCTACAAAGTCCCATTTGTAGTAAGCAATAAATTCATACAGATTACCAAACACACACATTTTTATCAATTTTAATTAATTATTTTTATCCTTGTTTGAGCGGATTCTGTCACCTACGATGGTGATGTTATCCCCCTTCGTCCTGGATTTCTAAAATGCCTAATTTCCTTTGGTGTCCAAAGATTTCAGTTTCTAATTGGTGATAGGGGCCTAGCAATGCTCAGGACAGAAGCCACACAAACCAGGATATTGTACAAATACTGGAAGGAAATTAAAAGAAAAATCGAAACTTCACATCGTAGTGCGTTTACAAACCCAGAGGTGTAATATGAAAAGTTCAAAATGTTCATGGTTACAAAGGGGTGTTCTTCCTTGTCTTCGAGATCAAAATCTCCAAGAAGAATGTTTTTTTACCTTCGCTGCACTGTATATTCACTGATGCTTCTTTCATCCTAAACAACATCTACGCTACGCGCGGTTTAAGCCGCACCGTGACGGAAATCTTGTTTTGACATCGTAAATTTCAGAGGTCCTTAGTCATAGTGAACCATTGTTTATAAATCATTGACTATACTTTAAATTATGTTTGTTTACCTGCTTAAACAAAATGATTATACAAAACCTGCATCATTTTCGCACCAACGCAATATATTGAACGAGCCCAGAGAGGAAATAAAAAAAAAACCTTAATATTCTTCTCATAAAGAATAACTCAACGTAGAAGTAAATTTTTTGTAATTTATTTTTTATGCCAGAAAGAAGTGTATTTAAACACACCAACATATTGACGGGAAAAATTATTATTTATATGGTTTAAGAGCCCGCAACTGGGCGATTTGTTTTATAAGCATGTAGGGTAATAAACAAAATAAAATATCTATAAATAAACCGTTCAGTCTGCCATTGAAAAACTATTAAGGAAAAGAAGCACTAAATTAAACAATCCCTTGTTTACAGTGAATGAACAAAAAATAAGGGCTGCCTCTCATTGTATATAGATAATCTTAGTCATAGATTATCACTAATTTAAAAAGCAAATAAAAAGTTATATTTTTATATTTTATGGAATGGTAGCTTTCAAGCATTTCATTATAAAATATAACATTTCCCTCTTGGTATCGATAAACCTAAATGGATACGATATCCCAACAGCGACTCCAAAGGGATAACTTTCGAAAGCTTGGAGAATGAATGCGATTACCGAAGTGACCCAATTAAAACTTTGGTACTTGATGGCTAACCAATGACGTTCCAAGAACTCGTTATGTATCAGCATTAATCTCTGATCATCAACTTGTATAGATACTTATCGGGCCTGATAAAGTTCTGGACTTTTAAATTCTCAAAGGGTTTTCGGCTGTTCGCGTAAACTTTATACCAGAATCATTTCTATTTGAACACTACTGATAAGTAAGTTTTAATGATGCTTGAAACACAGTTAATTATTGATTTGAACGGACGGTGGTGGTACTGCATCAAACACAAAGCTTTTGTAGTCAGAAATTCCACCTTCAGTGCGTCCAAACAACATTTATATATATATATATATATATATATATATATATATATATATATATATATATATATGTATATATATATATATATATATATATATATATATATATATATATATATAAATATACATATATAAAATATATAGATTGTTTGTTAATAAGAAAGCAACACGATACGTTTAGTTTTTGTCACAAAACTTAGTATATAGCATCTCCGTAACAATCGATGGCTAATGTGCCCCTAACATTCAAAAGTTTTGTTGATTACATTCATGTTCAATTTATACAGGTTATTATTTTAACAAAATATTTAGATACTTCTTTTAAGATACTATTTATGATTTATTTCCATTTAATTTAACTTATTTCAAATTCATATTATTTTTTGTTTTTTAGAAGAAGTGGAACCACAAGAAAAGCGGCATTTCAAACGTTATGCATTATTAAAGGTAAGGAGACATTTAAGTGCATGAAAGATTATTTATATGTATGCAAGACATACCATGCTTTATCGCTATTTGAATAATGATTAGCTGTCGAGGTACAATAATTATGTCTCGGCTGCACGGGACGACACGAAGTGTGCATGGGCTACATGAAGTGGACATTGGAGATTTGAGCAGTCAAACATTCTTTATCGTTGCCCGTGAGAGTACGTGGTAGTGAACTCAATTTTTTCGTGCAACGGAATCCAGTGCAGTAAAATTAGGAGTGGAGATTCTCGCAACGGAGAGGTTCTGTCTTCGCTTAGACGGCTGAAGCCGTCAATACTTTCTGAGGGCATAACTCGTACATCTAGTTTCATTCACCTTTCTCGTATCTACTGCTGTTAAAGGCTGCTAGAACATACTGAAACTTCCAAGCTTAAATTCTACTTAAAATCTAAGTCTTTTAAGCCGAACCCATTCATTGCTAACTATTACTCCAACGATGGCAACAATCTGACCCTCGAAACGCGAACACACTATATGACGTCGCTCATTCTCTTATTTGTGTTCGATGTACAACGTTTTCGTTTTAGGATGCCGTATATGCACAATTGATACTTTAATGCAACTTAATATAAACCAACGAAACTTCAAAATTAGTATTTCATCTGGTAATCTAAGTGTTTACTATTGTTGTTTGAATGTGATGTTTGTTGACTAAATCCGGACTAGTAGCTGTTGGGAATCTGGACTTGGTGTCCTGGGGATTGGATGTAATGAGGGTGCAAGGAAATTAACCAATCTCCATCCATTATGCTCGGCTTCCAGCAACTTGATTAGCCTAGGCGCGGATGCATAGTCACTCCAACACTCCACATAGTTTGACTAGGCTCTACAATATATATGGTTGTGTATCATTTGTTTCTGTTATTTGTTTGTTGTCCGTATGTTTGACATACATTCTTTTTGTAATTAAAACAATAAAATATACATAATTGAATAAAATAAATGAAGCGCAAGGGGATTTTGTGACGCTACCTTTTCACAGAAGAGTCTTGGCACATATCATCCCTACCATGCCCAACTATTGAATATGCAAATCGGAGCAAACTAGGGAACGAACATATTCTATCCATTGACGAAGTAATATATTGTAATATTCGATACTTTATTTAAGGCATTAATGGCTATTCTAAAGGGGGTAGAGTAGCGACAATTTGCGACAAGCCGTATCGTCCACAATCCAAGAGCAAAGTCTCGAATTTGAAAAACAAGATTTTTCATATTCGATAGTTTACATTGTAGGGAGGATGTATGAGATCCAATTGGAGTTCCCAAAATAATTGGCCTATACTTTTCGGAACGAACAATTAATTTAAATCGCCTTTTCCGAGAAATTGTCAATGTACGCCTCTCTTCTGGGTTGGAATTTTTTGGGTTTCATCTCAAGTAGCCAGCGTGATTAAAACGCGTCAAGTGTCTTTAATGAATGTTTTCTATTGCATTTGGCGCAGGTCATCAAAAAATCATGTTGTCCAAATAAGGGTAGCGCGCATACTACTTGCGGGCAAGGAGGGCACAAAACGTGGAGTGCGATCTGCAATATTAGTGCTACTTTTTTTTAATGGCCTATCCTTTATACAACGGAAAAAAGTGAATATGCTTCCATAAAAATATTAGCATTAAGATGTTTAATCTTAGCATTAAGATGTTTTCTTCCTGCATATGAAGTTTTTTAAGAAGAGTGGGATAAAAATTGAGAAAAATAAAAGAAACTCTGTGATTTTGATAATCCAGCAACCGAGTCACCAGGCGCGAAGTACTGGTTATCAGTATCCGAATCGGGCACTCATTGCTGACAAGATAGAAACAGGATAAACCAATGTGTACTTTTTGCAAGACAAACCTCACTATTAAACACATACTAACGGAATGCAAGGATCGATGAAAGGAAACATTTAGAACAAACAGGCAAATAAGAAAACATGTATGAATAATCGTGAAGTGAAATAATTCATGCTCTTGGCTAACGGTTTTATCAACTTCTCTTCTTAACTGTTTAAAATGTTAACACTAGTTATACCAGACCTGGTATTGGTATAAATGTACCATAAACAACAAAACATATATTTGTTACTAATATATATAAAGTAACATTAAGTTCATTAAATGTATTCTCTTTTATAGCTAAAAATGTCATAACATCATTTAGGAAAGCAAATGTTATATGTAGTAGGAATTTTGAATTGAAATTGCACGACGAGTCAAAATGATTAGTCTGGTAAATCTAGTGTTAAATCTTATTTCATTATTTAATTTATATTTATGTCAATATTAATTATAATAAATTCATATATCTTTTGATGGCTTCTACCCAGTATTAAACATTGAAAAAAAAAAACATATTAGGGGGTACTAAAACACAAATAAATAAGGGCCGTGAGATACTTCCTAAATATATTATAACTTTTGACCCTCCACAGCCCCCCCCCCCATATGTTGTCATCAGGAGTGTCTGTAGACGACACTTCTGAAAACTTTTCGAGCACTGCCCTACTTTAAGTCAGCGGTAAATCTTTATTCCGGTAAGTAATTATTCTAAAGGCAGAGAATAAATTTGAAATAACTGAAATCAATTTCCGCAAGAGTGCGTGCCTCTTGGCTTTAAACTTCTAGAATACATTATATATAATTTACATTTGAGGTTTAGAGTTTACAGAAATCTTTAAACCTGTTTGAATATACGGAAATTCTAAAAGTATTTTAGTAATATACAGGGAATTTAAATTCTGAATTTTCTTTTCGTACCTTACAAAAATACTGTAAACATTTATTAGTTTGAATTTTATATTCTAAAATTTCATGAATTATTCTGGCTTAATGTATAAGATTAAAATACACCAAAAAATTTCGGAGGGAGGGGGGCTGGTACCCAATTGAGCTGCAGCCCCTCCCACCCTTATATAAGCCCACGATATTTTGTCCCGATATATTATACATTTATTAACCGTAGGCGTGTGTATATATGTTTACGTATATGCACAAATATTTCACATTCATAACAGAATAAATGTACGTCTACAAAAGAAAACGACGATTATAGTTTATAACTACATTTCATCCTCATGAGGAAGTGCTCATTTACATACGACCAACAGGCTGGTTGCAACTGACATTAACGGAATCGTTCCATCATCCATTGGACGTTAATCTGACAGGATCATGATATTATACATTTTTTTTGTTAACTACATGCTGTTTATACAACGTTTTGTTTTCTGTTTTGTTGATGAAGGAATTAGAACGGCAAGTAAAAACATTTTGACGAAAATAATATACCCAACAATTTTTCATTAATTTTTTTATTGTGGCGGTTTCAATAGAATTTCCTTCCTCCTTTGCTCCATAATATTACAAATTATTTAAAACAAAAAATACATTTTTGTAACAACCTCGTTGTCAAATATAGCCTCAGGATTATCACGTATCGCACTAGTATTTCCTAAGTGACACAACTCAAAAATCGGATTAAATCACACTGTCATAGTTATAACTATGAAAGACATGCTAAATATCTCTTTATCAACCATCAAAACAGTATGTACCTAGCTTCAGAGCATGTACACCAGAGGACACTTGTGTCACTCTTCCTTTGTTAATGCTAAGAGTTTTATTTTGGGTTGTGCCACTTTAGAAATACAAGTAAGATATGTTCAAAGTACTTTTCGTTTTTCATCTATATAGGTATTGTTCTGACAATGCTCGATAATAAATATGTTGTTAGGGTAGTATATGCATGAAAACCGAAACGTACTTTGAAATGTTCTTTTATGTGATATTACCTTGGCAAAAATGGAAAGTGAGGTTGTTACAAAAATGTGTATATTTTTTAAAAAAATAATTACAATATTGTAGTGCAAAGTGAAACATTGTCTCGTTTCTTACATTTCCTTCAAGACATTTTTACTTGGCGTTCTAATCCATATATCAACAAATAACAAAACAAAACCATGTATAAACAGACAGCAATTAAAAAAAACAAAATAATATCATGAACCTGTCTGATATATTATAGAACGATTCTGTTAATGACCTCTTCCAATAAGCCTATTGCTAATATAGAAATCATCCATCACGAGGAACCATAATCGTCCTTTATCTGTAGTAGAAGCACTCATTAAATAAATTATTAGATTTATCGAATATTAACAGTAACAAAATGTATATTAAAAGGATTCCAGCTTGTAGAAATTGCGCTCTCTAGCGCTGTATATGAAAAGAGGATTTTATTCCTTAGAAAGGAGGGTTAAACTTCTTAGTATAATATCTGGCAAGAGGTTTGCCTTAAGCTGCCTACCTCCTTGACAAAGCTCCAGATAGTGAGAGAATCCAAACAGACTTGTAGTGTCTACCCCTTATAACATAGTGGAAGTTAAGTAGCTCATCTCCTTCGAGACTAGTAGTGGGTACACGAAAATTTGCAATGCAGATTCTATTACACTGTCTTCTGGGCTGTGAAATCTACAAACAATAATCTAGAGAACTCCTTGTTTTTATAAACCGAGGATTTCTCTTAGAAAATGAAACTTCTTTTGAATTTACCACCATTTTTATTTTTGTAACCGAAATAAAACTTTATATTTTATACCTATAAAGTTTATACCTATAAAGATCATTCACAGAAGATATTTAATTCGAAGCTCTTTGCACGTCTCGTAATACCTAATATAATTATTTTTTTGCAATTACAAAACATCTGAATATTTCTAAGCAGTTCAGACGGATAACCCTGGTGTAGAAAAATATATGTACAGAAGTTAAAAACACTTATTAAGAACATCATAATCAAATTCTGAAAATAAAAGTTGTCATTAGTTGAAACCAAACTAAATAATATAAAAAAAATAATTGGATACTTCTGAAAGGCAGAGAAGAACAGAAGTGGTTTTGTGGGAAATAAGCATTGTCCACGTCAGCCTAACTAAATAAAGAGCTTTATCCTTCTACCTCTATCCCAATTTAACGTTCGTTCGAGTAAATTACCGACAATCAGGTAGATGTGAAAAACATAGTGATGTTCCTACAAGAAGTCGGCTACCGCGGTATACCAATCGGTATACCGATTGGTTTAAGAACAGAGAACTGAAAATTACTCAAAATAGTGCAAGTATTAAAATAGAAAAAAAAATCTTGTTTGCACTAACAAGACGTATTACTTGGCGGTTCGGTCGGCGATGCGAGGCAGCAGTGCGCATTGACCCTGAATTGGTGGTTATTAAATATTCTATTAGATGCAAATAGATCTAGTGGTGACTACACACCCTGGATGGAATGGCAGGGCTACCAACATAGCACTTACTTCTGATATATGGCTGCCATCTAGATGCGGGTGATGTCTTTCTCACCATCCTAGGGGTGTATGGTTTATCATTTATTCTCACCGTGAATTATCACCAGGGCATTCACAAGTCAAGGTCCAGTCACTGCCTCATGAATTTATACTTGTCTATCCATCTTCCAATGTTATAGAGATGTTTCGTCGGATCTTTTACGTTTATTTCGATGGTCACAGGGAATAACTTGTTAAATTCAACACCTCAACTTTTCAGGGCTGCTCTTTAACAGAGAACGAATTCTATAACAGAGATGCCAAGAAATCCACATTTTTACAAGTCGGATACGATCAATATTGTGCGTTAGTGGCATTGTTTGTTTTGCGCCCTACCATGTAAACTTGTCGTACGAATATGCACTCCATGCCCTTAGGTTGTGGTATGCTTTGCTTGAGTAGCATTCGTGTAAGGATACAGGTTTTTTTTAGCATAAATATGCTTTAGCGATTACTAAACTGAAAAAAAAAGTTACAAAAAAGAGTCACAAAAAGTGTACGCTGGCATTCCCGCATGCGCAGTAGCCATGCACGAAAAACAAGACTCTATGTTATACGGTACATTACATAGGTTTGTCTGGTGGATCTAAAGCATATTTATGTTCCTGAATTTAAGCAGAAGGCTTAAATATCTACGCCATTCGCACCGGACACTCTATGGGTTGCTAAACATCATCGGTCGAGGGAATTTTTTTTAATGTATTGTTTCTTTTATTTCTTTTTTTTTTTAATGCATTATTTCCTTTTAGCCGTTTAAAAAAAAATAAATCATGGATCCTGTACACAATAATTTTTTTTCGAAAACTAGTTTAATTTAGAGCGTGAACACGAAACACTTAAATTAGTAAATAGATCCTATATGTACTAATTTAAGTGGTTTAACACCCATAGACTCGTCTTATTATTGTTTTAAATCTCCTGGGACATTAAAAAAAGTAATATGAGATGTTTGCAATATAATAAAACCATCCCATAAAAGAAATTAATAAAACAAAGGAAACCGAAGACCTACCAGAGAAAGTATGAAAAATATATGCCAGAAACCCAGAAGGTGGGGTGTATTGTTTACATTTGACCTCCTTTTTTGCAAGAATCTCTCCCCTGAGGGAAAACGTTTTTTCGTTCCACAAACTCGAGCAAGGGCAAATAAAATTCCAATAGATTGGAGCTGAATTCTCGGTAAGTTTGTTAGCTTGCTCTCGAACCGACCTTTGTGCCCCAAGCAAATTGTTTTACCTCTGGTAATTAGCCCTCTGGAAACCTGTAACGTGTTTACCAATATACCTGTAACCTTCTCGGAATTTCATTCATAATACATGGCATGTTTAATAATCTCTTATAAACTGGTGCATTGTATTCTTGGTGCAGATATTTTCTTGAAAGTAATAATCTTACAATAGGCAATTACCGAGAGAATGTAAGTATCTTTAATCCCTGGATGATTATGTAATGACGGGTTGATTCATATAGAACAACGAGTTGATAAAGAAAAATTAACAACGAAAAATATATGATTTATGTTAACTCGAAGCACTTAAATTGGTCCCGACCCGATCCGATCCGATCCGATCCGATAGCCACCGACTTTCGGACGAAAAACAAACATATGCATCTCAATGGAGGTGTCTAAGTAGGTCCCGACCCGATCCGATCAGATGGCCACCGAACTTGTTTGTTGTCGAAGGGCCGTTCAAACTTGTTTGTTTCTAGACCGATTTCGGACCGACGACGCAAAATGGCGCCAAACGACTTATTGTGTTTCAAAAAGGTTTACAGCCACTACATCTTAACCGATTTCAATGCATTTTTTTCTTTTTTTAAATGACAGCTAGTAAAATGTAGAACATATTTATCAATTCACACTTTTGTCTTTACTTTCCCTTGTTTATTAAATTACGTGGAATGATGTTCATAACCATCCAATTTTTATAACCTTCCAATGTTTATAACCTTCCAATAATCTTCTCGCTACCTTTCTTATAAATAATGTTAAAATATGAATACTAATGCTTCTCTTATCGCAGTGTAACAGTTAAAAATTAACTGTTACACTAAGATTTATTTTTTCGGGCCTGATATACTTCCAGAAGAATGATTGGCCTCTCAACTCCTCTTTCAAACCCCCAACATTAAACCTAATCGAATGTTTCTATGCTTATTAGATGGCATTTCTTTAATTAATCACTCATTTTCACTTCACTACGAGGTCATTACTGACGAACTGTGACTAAATCGGATCGGGTTGGGATTGGACCCGACACGTAGGCACTCACGTCGGCCGTTGTCGGTCAAACAAAATCGGATCGGTAGAAATACGGGTCCAATGTAGGTGTAGCCTTATGATGCTCGCTTTACTGACACAAAGCATAAAAAAGAAATTATATTTTCGGAGAAGTTTTATTGTTATCTTATTTATACATTAATTGTTATCTTATTTATACATTTAAAGAATCGTTAATTAAGTTGTGATATAAGTATTCTGAATACCTAACTAGTGAAGAAACTAATTATTACTTCTAAGGGTCATTTGTAATTCTGAAAGTCCTGACAAATTGATTGATCAGCGCTTGGAATAATTTACTACTGAGGTAATGACTTGAAGAAAGATTGTATAATTGCTTTGTACTTATTTGATTATCCTCGATTCTTTCACGGACAGTTTCCTTGTCAATCAATCATAGAAATGTATTCCTGCTTCCTGGGCTCTAATTAGTTTATAAAAGAGCTCCGCCTATTGTCAGAGGTCTACTTTATTAAGTTAAAAACATTGTCAGCCCGCGATTTTTTAAGTTTGTTTTATCGGTTACTGGATGGCCATCCGTCGATTGTATTTTAAATTACCCGAAATTAAGTAAGGTTTAATTTAATGCGTTTTAATTGCTTAAACCTTATTTAAAATAATTAGCATCAATTTCTAATAATTAATATGACGTCAAGGAAAATCAAATATTCTATCTTAAATTAATACTATAGGAAACGTCCTGTATTTTATTTAAAACAATTACTGGGGTCTGGTTACAATGAGAACTAAAAAAAAAAAAATAAATAAATAATAATCGAAATTAACAGTATATTATATCTGCCACTATTCAAAAATCACAAATGATCTCATTATTAGAGCTTCCACGGTGAAGCGGAAGAGCCTGAACATTGAGTTCTTATTCGACGTGGAAAGAATCAATATAAACTTTCCTTCATCAATTGCTGGGTGCATATCTTGAATGGGTGGACCTGTAAATTGGTCATTCTAGGAGAATATGGGCGAGTGTCTCGGGTTTCTGGAGGTTGCATACAGTGCAATCTAGTCCGGTGTCTATCCTGTAGGAGGTGCCTTTAATATAAAGCCTCAACTCCGAGTCCCTTGAGAGTCTGAGCTGCATGAGGGCTCTCTTCCATTCTATTTGTACCCAGTCTTGATGTAGGCCATTTACACACGGAGCGACTCAAAAGGAACTGATGAGTACCGCGAATTACTAATCAGTTTACTTTGAGTCAGTTCCTATGTAATCCAATGGGACACTACACCCGAAGCTACTGGCTAGTAACTGATTAATAACCGGTTAGTAACTGGTAGGCTGGTGACTCGCATGTCCCGCTGCTAGGGGATGACCAACAACTCAATCTGTTGCTGGTGGGGGGAGTCGAATAACATCCTGTTTTATATAATTACTACCTTCCTGGATAGTTTGTGTTTTCCTTCCGCACAACAGGGGAAACCAATTTCACTAGTTCCAAATAACTTTCTTTACTCATTCTGTAGAATGTCAAAATTTTTGCATCAGTTAAGTTGAGCTCTTTAGAAGCGAGAAACAACCTTTTCTGAAAACTTTTTTCAAGCTATGGGTATATCCAACAAATATTGGCTATTCCTCTTCTCCGACTCCTAACGTAATTGTACAATATTATGGTTTCTGCATCACTTCCATCTCCCGACATTTGCCGTACGACATCCATGATAAGACTGAACACGAGAGATTCTAGTTTGTAATGAGTAGCCTCGTGTGTAGAGCCAAGTAACCAATCAGTCTGTAACTGGTTAGTAACCCGAGTTATCAACTGGTTGAGTTACTAACTACTAGCTCCGTGTGTATACGGCCTTAGAGTTAAGTAGGCGCACAACGTCAACAGAGATGATTTGGTTGTTCCATCTCTCCAGGATGTCATTTTTATTCTTCGGCAGCCAGTTATTGTTCGCGAATCGGTATAAATCCTTGTACACAGTGCTGGTCAGAATACTGTAAAGATGGAATTAATTGGCATTTATACCTTCCTTTTAATTGCTTGTAACAACGTGATGGAATGTCGATGAAAAAAATCAAAGGCTTGTAGTGTTTATATTAAATGAAGGACGAATATATTTAAAATGCGTTATTGAAATAAAGATTACTGAGTGAATGAAGATAAGGTAGTGCTTTGCAATGGTAATTGTCGATATAGAAACCGGTAGCCCTGTTTAATATTCTCTCCAGCCAGCTTTAGGCACGTGGACCACAAATTAAAGACCCACCATTAGGCGGGTTTTTTAAATCCCGGCTCAACAATTGTTTCCTCGCCTCCCTCCTTATTCTCTAATAATTCTTCTTTATACTTTTTATTATGCTTTTTGCTTTCTCTTGGGGTCCTTTTTTCTCCTGCGTTTTCGAATTAAGTTATTCAATTTCAGTTCGACCCTCCTTTTCTCTCTCACTCTTCTTGCTACAAATGTCGTTCTCATGGGTTCAGGTAAGACATCCAAAAATTAAATTACACCGTAAGGTTCGAACGTGGAACGCGCACTTCAAGTATCTAATCTTTGATTGATTTGCGATGCTCTTTATACCTCAATTTTCCGCAGTGACGTGGCTTGGCCCAAATATATCGGAAGAATGTTTTCCCTGCAGGTAAATCCCCTAATCGCAACAAAATGCAATAAACTCCAATACTCCGAAGTCTTGGAATTGGTCAAATAATGTCTCACTGCATGGGTGTATATTAGAAAGCCCTCCCCCCTCCTTAATATTTTGTTTTAGTGAATACATTTTGTGTAAAAAAAGCCTGTAAAAACGAAAAATGTCCTCAATATTTACCCTGCTTTACAAGGTTATTTAAAATTTTTCCAATTCCCCGGTGCTTTGAAGACCAAACGACTTTTAAATTACCTAAAAATAATAAATATTGCTTTATTATTAGGAAACAAAACTATTTTACAACTTTGAGTTTCAATGGAAAACTAAGGTTAAAAAGAGCTAATTTTGTAGAATTCATACCTTCATTTGGCAAATTTCAAATGTATTTGTAGTAAGAAAATTTGATTCTATTTATTTGTTTCAATTTCTGTATATATTCATTATTTATATTTGAGAGCAAACTTAACTAATGTACTCTCCAAATGTACAGATGTTAAATAAACGTATTACTAAAAAAACAAAAAAAAAAGTATTTGTTTGATTCCCGCAACTTTGGCTATGGTCTGTTTTCAGAGATTTATAACATTAAAAATCAGTCTGAGCCCGAAAAAAAATTAAATATAAAAATAATCAAAAATATATTTAAACAAATAGACAGAATAATAAGCAATAAGTTCACATAATAATTTTAAAAAATTAATTAACACCATTTAATTAATAAAATTTTAATTAATGAAATTTTAATAATACATTTTAATTGATAAAATTTTAATTAATACAATTTTAATAATAAATTTTAATTAATAAAATGTTAATAATAAATTTTAATTAATAAAATTTAAAATATTTAAAAAAAAAAATATTTTAAACTTTACTGTTTTATCATTAACGAGAATATCGATGTTCTGACTTGCGGTTGGGCAGTTTTTTGGTCTTGTACTTTACAAGCTGCTCCTTTGGCCCTGTATTCTGTAACCATTATTCCTAACGATAAATTTATTTTATTTTGTATTTTCAGAATTTTTATTCGGCATTATATTTACAAAGTCATTGCTGAATGCTGTAATCATGGATTTATTTTTATATTTGTTCAGGTACACCTCTTATGGACTAGTTGGTATATAAAAAAAGTGTCTAATAAAATATAAAAAATGCCTGTTTTCTATTTCAGTATTTTCTACATTAATTTAATTCCATTTCTTTTATATCTTCTTGTCGCCATACTTCTAATTATTTTCTAGTTGGGATTGGTTGGAAATAAATGCTAAATAACTTGACGGAATCAAGATATTTTATGATAAAGTTCCATTTTTGTTTGAACTTAACATTTTGAAGAAAGTGACCTTTACTTCAAGAGTATCAAATCTACAACTTTAAATCAGTAGTGCCCCAACGTTGAGTAAAGATTGTAAGTGATTGCTGATCTAAAACATCTGAACCTAATTGTGTAATAGTCTAAAGTCGTTTCATAATTAATGTTCCGTGCAGAGGAAATTATGACATTTCATGAGGTCATAAATTTGGCAGGTTAATAATAACGTTTAGCTGCACGAAGGTTTATCGGAAGCAATCTTGCTCAGCCTATATAATAACCAAGCCTTTGGTCTTATTGAATTCATTTCATTTGTTCCAACATAGCAGACACATTATTTAGTCCAGGAGGAACGTAATGATATGCAATATACATTTATCATATTTTGTTCAGCTATACATATAAGGTGTATCCGCTTTCAAAGTAATTTTCACCGAGCTATTGCCTGCTCTCTTTACATGTTCTAAATTGGCTCTTATACAAAGAAGATGGTACCATTCCCCATAATTTAAATTCTGAAAGGTTTTAGCACTTCATTCAGACCGATGCCTTAATTTTCACAAGGCTAGAACCTGTGTTACTTGAAAACTAAAGGCAACAGTTACATTAATCATTTTTAATTAATTAATTATTTATTCATAAGTGGTTCGCTACTACGACAATTTCATTCCTTCAAGGTTGTACCTGTATGGTTGATTCAGATATCCCCCCCATCAGTAATGAGTTATTACAAGCGTATTTTTAAGTGCTTTTTTCCATGGCCCGGATTTGTTCTCTTAACGTTCTTAGCAATTTATCAAATATCGAGAGCCTATAATAATTATTATTGTCTGATTATAATAATTTTGCTGATTACTAGGGACCGGATTCTTAGGTTTTCACCTATTTTTTTCCTTTCAGCTAAACATGATATTGATCGTTTTTTTTTTTTTATGATTCGCGTCTTGTAGTATCATTCAAGCAAATTTGGAAGAACCTAAAAAGACCTTTTTAGGATGATTTAACCTAAAATCACCTAAATAACTCCGAGTCCCTTGAGAGTCTGAGCTGCATGAGGGCTCTCTTCCATTCTATTTGTACCCAGACTTGATGTAGGCCGTTTACACACGGAGCGACTCAAAAGGAACTGATGAGTAACGCGAATTACTAATCAGTTTACTTTGAGTCAGTTCCTATGTAATCCAATGGGACACTACACACGAAGGTACTGACTAGCAACTGATTAATAATCGGTTAGTAACTGGTAGGTTGGTGACTCGCATGTCCGGCTGCTAGGGGATTAGTTACTAACCCGAGTGGGATGGCTGACCAACAACTCAATCTGTTGCTGGTGGGGGAAGTCGAATGACATCCTGTTTTATATAGTTATATAGTTAGCCTTCCTGGATAGTTTGTGTTTTCCTTCCGGGGGACAACAGGGGAAACCAATTTCACTAGTTCCAAATAACTTTCACACTTTCTTAGGTTTTCACCTAAGAACCTATAAATACCTATTTAGGATGATTTAACCTATAATCACCTAAATAACGATGGAATGACCTAGACAGACTAAATCTTTGAAATAGAAAGTACAATTCAATCAACTCATTTCCTCGATCAAAGAAATTTTCTTAAAAGCATCTTCCCGGGTCCAGACGTTCACGGATATTTTACTAGGAGTGTCGCTTCCACCAGAACCCATTTTAACATACTGCGGAAAAGATAAAAACAGTTGTTGACGCTTTGGACATGAATGAAGCAGTTGCCATTTCTAAGGCTTCGATGTTCTTCCACAGCAACGAGATTTGTGGTGCACTCGCATTCTTAAGAGCACATATCTCAGATCGTCAACATTGGAGCTAAAATATGCGATGAAATACTCCCCTATAGCGTCTTGTGACGTACCCGGACGCATCTTTATCTTTCTATAGTTTTAAGACAGTCTCTAAGACAACGTAGAGAATTTCGCCGTCGAAAACCTAGGCACTCTTATGGTAGTTTAGTGTAACCACCATAAAATAGGTATTACCCCTTACGGTGTTAAGGGATAATACCTATTTTAGTTTCATATTTTCCATTTTAAATTTTCCCAAGATTTAATTATTTTGTTTTTAACATAGTTAAGTACCTTTCTATAGGCAGTGGAATTCTTTCTGATGTTCTTTAGAAGTAGGACCTCTTTAGCAGAGAAACGTAAAAATGTCCTTTACATATTTGTTTTGTTTTATATTCTTATTTATTTTTTTTTATTAATGTGTGTTTTATTAAATAATTTAATTTCTTTTTCTTCTTTTTAAACATTGCTTTATTTATAACATTTCTTTTATTTAAATAAAGGTCATTCATTTTGTTTTTTAAATAAATATTTTGTTGAATATTTGGGCTACTTATTCTTTTTTCAAAATAATAACTTATATTTCCGTTTTATTTTTATTTGCTCATACTTTTTTCCTGCTCAATATACTATTCTATAAATATTGTTATTTGTTGTTTATTTTTATGTCACTAAATATACCTATTAATTTATCAATTATAAATTCATCAAAATTATTATTGATAATTTATAATTGGTTGAACTTATTTTTCGAACCTATTGAAACATTTTTATCACCTAAAAAAAAACTAAAATGGATTTTTAAATAAAAACCTAAAAAGACCTAGTTTTGAGCCTATTCAAAACATTTTTATCACCTAAAAAACCTAAAAATGGATTTTTAAATAAAAACCTAAAAATACCTATTATGCCTGTTGCCAAAACCTAATTGGATGCTTATTGTATCCTAAAAATCCGGTCCCTACTGATTACACAGGTCAAGATTTGATCAGACATTTGACTTGACAAACACGGTAGGAAAAATCTGAAAAAAATCATGCGTATGTTTTAGAGGTCTCCCAGTCCGAACCCGTAGTTTGTTTGACTCGCATTGTGCTCCTGGAAATTAATTTTAAAATTACTATTTTCAGGGTTTTTTGTTCTACGTTTTTTCCCCTTGTTGAGCCTCAAATGACCTCTACGAAAAGGCGTAAGGTAAAATTAACTATAGATTCGGACTCAGGGACCTCAAAAACATACCCATGAATTTGTTTAGATTTGTCCTACACTTTTTTCTCTATTTGACCTTCAAAATGACCTTGAACCTGATGTGATGAAGGCTAACCAACCCACTCATCATAATCAGCAATCCTCTAAAACCCTAAAAGGAACATACTACTCCAAATGTTCTTTTTTTAGATCAAATGTTGACCTATGTAATTATTGGTTGATTATAATAATTTTGCTGATTCTAGTCAGCAAAAAAGAAACAAAATCACCAAGAAAATGTTGTTTATTAAACATTTGAATATTCCTTTAACCCCCTTCGCTGCTTAAAGTAATTCATATTGTACAATTGAGTGAACGTAGGAATTCCTAACATTATATTGAAGAAGGAGGGAGAAATGTAATAGAAATTTTAATTAATATTGTAGCTGACTCCCGGCCGTCCCTGCTCGTTTCGTTGAGTAAATAATTTCCAGAAGGACGCTCATAGAAATGTTTACTGAGATATTAGTCATGGCGGTTCTATAGATCCTCTTTCCTAATTTACATAAATATCAATTTGGATGGAACATTTTCATTAATCTGACCCTCCTTGAAAGGGGCTAGGCCCCCTTCTACATCGATCCTCGGGATAAGCCTCTCTCTTAATAATTTAGACATCAAAATATTAATAACGCCAAAATATTTCTCTTCCGGCTATTTTTGTTTACCAACTCATTTATTCGCGGTGATTTTTTTTTCATGAATGAATCTTCCATATGTTCTGTATTGTTACACGCTCACACCTTTTAGCGCGTTTCCTCCCTCCTTCCATAAAGAGGAAACCCGTTTATAAGGTTGACTTCATGGCGCAATCCAGAACTGCTTAGTAGAAAATTTTACGTTTCAGAACCCGTACATCACGAAAATAAAGGTGGTTCAATTTTGTGTGTGTATGTATATATATATATATATATATATATATATATATATATATATATATATATATATATATAAATTCTTGTGAAAGATGACCCGATATATATTTTCCACTTTTTCTTGTTTCTTGGCAGGGGGTTGGGTCTTTTTTACTTTACCCACGCCAGTTACTTTTATTACTAAAACATTTATTTATCGTATCATTAAGTTAATAGTTATGAAGAACAGATGTTTAAACTAATAATTAGTTTAAATAAATCCGTCTATGGAAACACGGGTTAACCCTTCAAATTCAAAAACTTTCGATAGTTCGTACTGAGACGTATAGATAAAAAATCATTCACAAAGAAATGAAAATAAACACCACGAAATAGAGACTCAGCCCAAGTAACCTCTACATGGCATTAGGGTGGCTGACAACGGGAAAGCACACAGACTGACAAGAAGCTACTTCAGAGAAAACGCTTTGTCATGTGGTAAACGGTGACATTTGTGTTGTCTAGACTAACGATTGGCTATTCATTCCTTCTGTATTCGTATTTAATCTGTGCACAGTGGAACTACAGCTAACTACAAGATATACACTGTGAAACTGCAGTAAACACGACAATCTTCTCATCCTCCATGACAATATTTTATTTTTCATCTAACTTATATCAGCACTGATATCGTTGAAATTGAACATTCAAAATCTGATTAGTCTTGGAAAAAATCAGACTGACATCTTGAAAACGTAAATTTATCTTAATTCAACAACGAGATTAATTGAAATAATATGATATTTGAATGATTTGCAAATAGATTTTGATTTTTTCCAGGTCTATTCAGGATTTGGATTTCGACGATATCAGTGCTGATATTTATTTAGATGAAAAATAAAATATTACAATAAAAGACAAAGTTGTAATAAACTTTATTAGCTTTCATTTAAAACAAAATGCATTGAAGTCTGTTATGATTTAGAGGCTGTATCCTTTTTTCAAACACAAATAGTCGTTTGGCCCCACTGTAGGACGGCTCTGAGCGGTAATGCTTTAGCACTCCATGCTTAGGGCCTTATTTACAATTCCTACTGCATACAAAATGGTATGCCATTACTACTATCTCCGATAAAAATGGGGTTGAACCTTCAGATAATCGTTAACTTATTCATAAAGGATGGTTGTGAAATAAATTTGATATACAAATTAATATACTCAAGGAGTCAGTTAAATAGCCTATATTGATGTTTTAGTTCGGAAATATATATATATTTTTTTAACTGATAGAATAAATTGTATTATCATTATTTAATTTTTCTACCTTTTCCCATCTTGATTTTTTTATTTATCTTGTGAATAGAAGCATAATCTGGATATTATTAAACGAGATTAGTTGTGAGATAACTAGGTACTTGAAATGTTTCAATCTTATGTACTAGATTTGCTACTAGGAAGAAGGAACTGCTTTGGGAGATGAAATGGAAACCTTTATTGAATTGAATTCCTGTTTGATTAATCCCCTGGAATAAGTCCCCCAGCCATCCCTATTCTCGAGGATTAGCTCTCCTCCCCCCCAAAGGTATTCATCTTTTATTTATTGTTCTTTTCGTTCATCCCGCAATAAATACCTTCTCTAATATTGCCATTTGTTTCGAATCAGCCAGCTATATTGACAGTGTCTCCCATTGAAAGGTTTCTTTTAGACCTATTTTTTTAGATTCGAGGTTTTCATTTTAGGCTATCGTAATACTAATGTTTTAATCGGCATCTTCTTTATTCATAGTAAAATCAATAATGGGTAAAAAAATGTCTAATTAACAAAATTCTGGCAAAGCTTTCCGGAGGGTCTGGAGCATAAACGCCTCGTTTTCCAACGTTAATTAATTAAAGATAGACCCAGCGAATCCATATGCTGTGATGACAACTTACATTTGAACCTTTCTTCTCTAACCATAGTTAAGACGTTATCGGCATTTAATGCTTGAAAACATTGTTTTAAAGCTCCAGCGCCTCTAGGAAGCGTTTCCGGACGTTCAAGGTTTCTTCGTGTGAAGTATTTTTGTTACTAGTACGGCTTCCGACCCCAGCGGTAGGTCTTAAAGCATTATATTACGCATTTGATTATAATCAAATCCTGCTTCCTCTGACGTCCATAGTTTTATTTTTGGCGTATTATAAAGTTATGGACGCATGTCTGAGGAAGCAAGATGGGATTGCTGCGAAATATAACGCTGAAAAAAAAACTATTGCTTGAGTCGAAAACTGTAGCAGTAACTAATATATTTATTTACATATAAGCGATATATTATAATATGATCTGGCGAGACCAGGTATGGCATTAAAGTTGTAACAGTCACTTCACTAGGAAGGAAGGGGGAGGTGATATAGAGTGGATATAAACAACAAACACCGAATAAGAATCAACGTTAAAATTATTAGTTGCACTAGGATAAATAAATTCTGAATCAATATAGTGCATGTTTAATCGTGGGAATTTGGCTAGCAAAAGTAATATTTATGATTTTCTTGTTAGATTTATCAATGTTAAGAACCGTTTCTATAAATTGTGTAAGATGTAACGATTATGTTTGTAGTGAACAAATGCATAACAAGTGTTTAGAATGAAAGATGGGCATTTATTTGACTGCAAACGGGCCTATATAAGACTCTCATTATTTTACAGAAAGCCTATAACTTTGCAGCATCAGAAACGTTTCTGAATATTGTTAGCTTTCCAAAAGTCCAGTTTTTAATACAAGAAATTTCTATATAAATAACATACTAAAACATTGTATGCATGCCACTTGGATCCCCGAGGCATTCATTTTATCATATCATATTAATCATTCCTTGACTTCTTATCACATCAACGGCTAATCGTCTTCACCTCAATATGTTAATCATATTACATTGTATTTTAAATATATGCCACATATTTTTTACAGTTGCATAGATTTCCATAACCGGATTTTAGGCCCCACAAGGTAGACATCGTTGCTGTCATTCACAAAATGTTACAGAAAGTTTGAAAAAAAATTTGTGAGGATGTTCTATTCGATTGCATATATATTCTGCCGTCCCGAGGAACGTAACGTAATAAATGTTTTCAATATGTTTAAATGTTGGAAAATCATGAGTTTTCGTAAATATGATTCTTTTAGTATCACAGAAAGGTGGAAAATCTGTGTTAGTGGAATATTGGAATATTTCATTAGAATGAAATTTCGTTTTTGTTAAAAAAATACTTTTATGCTTTTATTTGGAAGTTCATTGTATTTTGAGATTCACATATTTCAAATATTATATTATCAGCATACCTAACATGTTTACATCTCACACCTGAGATATATTTTCTGCGAGAAGTGTTGTAAACGCACCCTTAGGTTTGCTAATAATATAATGTAATATGTGTTTAGGTGTGCTAATAATAATGTAATGTATGAAGTATTCTAAAATAGAGACATTTATAATTGAGTGAAAATCTCATAATGCATTGAACTTCCAAATATAAGAGCTTTTTTAATAAAAATATATGTGTCTTATGTGAACGCACGCTTACTGCTCGTGAGAGAAAAATATATCTCAGGCATAAATTGTGTGCAGTTTACATTAGTCACAATTTATGTCTGAGATAAATATCCTGCAATAAATATGAGATGTAAACGTACCCTAACTAACGCTAAAACAGAGCACTATTATACAGGAGCTAACGGACGCTAGCTGTGAATACGCCGCTGGTTGATGAACCCATCAAAGGGCGACAGGTTCGCAAGGACAGCCAAGCACAATAGGTCGGACAATGGGAGAGAGCGAATGGAAAAAAAAATGTTAAAGGCCATGATGTGTAGGAGAATGAACAGAGTGTGGGCGGCTTTGGGTGTACAACTCAAACTAGGTGTTCACCTGTGGTTTGCAGGGTGGTGCCTATTTCATGGGCAGTAATTACATAGTGTGCTATATTATATAGGATCGGCTTTGGGATTGTCGTTCACAAATTTAAGACAGATTTATGACAGTATCTTTTGTTATCCAATTTAATGCAACGTTTCGGACATCATTGTCGTTCCTCAGGCATAATACTCTAAGTTAAAATCTTAAGTAATATTAGTGATAAATTATCACAAATTATTTTATTTAATAATTAGATAATAGCAATAACACAAAAAAAAATCCCGTAACAGGCCACTAAGGGCTCAGAGGGGCAGATACTGTAGAGGTCTCTGATTTTTGAACATACGGCACACTAGGGAGATAGTATGGTCCATACTATGCTCGGGCCGCCTGATTTTTCCCTTTGCGGGTACCCATTAATTAATTAAATCCTGGGTGGGCCTAGGGACCCCAAATCCAACTCACGAACGATGACAATAGAAGAAAAAATCTTGTTGCACGCTCGGGTTTTGAACCTGGGTCCTCCAGTCGAGAGCTCTACCACTGAGCTAACCTCTCCCCCTATTGGATAATAGTAATATCAATACAAAATCAATATTGTATAATGGTTTATTACAATAATTATTGAAAATTCATAACGAATATTACTTAAAATTGTGAAATTACAGTATTTTGCTTGAAGAAGGACAAGGAAACCTAAAAAGTTGCATTTAATTGGATAATAAAAACTTATTTGGAAGGTTCACTATCTAATTCATAAGAAGATCTAGTTTTACAGATATTTGAATGTAAGATCAAAGTTCCTAAGATTTTCCAGCTATTTGTTATATATATATATATATATATATATATATATATATATATATATATATATATATATATATATATATATAGTAATTTTAATTAATATTGTAAAATATAAACATTACTAAAGATTTTAAATTTCAAATATTAAATAATTTGATAATTTACGGCTAATTTAAACAATAGGGTATTGTGCTAAAGGCCATTATAGCCGACCCAGAATAAATTATTTAAAAAAAAAAAAATAATGATTTCAGCCAATCCTCCCGACCTCCATTTTGAACACAGATGGCAATGAAACTTGATAGGTTTTAGCGCGGTTCCTCCCTCTCCCATAGGGAGGAACCCCGCTTATAAGGTTGATACAATGAAACAATCCCGAAGTGCCGACAAGAAAATTTCGCGTTTCAGAACCCCTAGAGACCGAAAATAACGGTGGTTCAAATTTGTATATATATATATATATATATATATATATATGTATATATATATATATATATATATATATATATATATATATTTGTCTGTTCGCTCATTTCTGGCTTCCCTGATGGTCCGATATTGATGAAATTTGGTACAAAAATCCGTCGTCCAATTTGAAAGGTCAAGTTCGTTAACCAGCAAAATCGGCCCACTGGAAGATGGCGTTTGGGGCAAAATTCGCGCAGAAAAAATCGTAACGTTTACGTTTTTGAGTTCATAAGCTTGTAAGTACTTTTTTTATAGGCTTCTTGGGCTAGGAAAACGAATGAAACCATTTTCAAGGCGATAGCTTTAACCGTTTTCGAGAAAATAGTTTTAGAATACCGTTTTTGGTTTGGGTACTTAGAATCACGGGATTCAGTTGAAACATTATCTGCATGTTCTACTTTCATTAAAACTAGTATGTTGAAAGTTATGTTGCGTTTGGAGTTAAGGAAGGGTTAGAATAAAATATTTTATGAACAGACATGAAAGTTTTGGGAACTTCGTTTACTTTCATTAATATCTCGAACACGGTTGGGAAATCGTGGTAAGTGGATAGAAACTATTTGAAAGCTTACTAAATTCTCTACAAAAATGATTCTAAAACTATTTTTGATTAGGTTATGTCAATCGGAGAAATAAGTGCTTAAAACTTCAAATACGTCTGTTTTGTTCTTATGAACGGGGTTTTGTCGTTCTTTTTGTAATTTTTGTCTCTTTCCCTTGGTTTTTTATTGCTTTTTATTTTTTGTAATTTCTTATGTTAGGAAAATGTATTTGTTTGTAAAACAGGATAGGAAAAATGAGACCAATTTTCTGTTGCTAGAAATAATGAAAATTTTGGGAACTTCGTATACTTTCATTAATATCTCGAAAACGGTTGAAAATCTTGGGAAGCAAAAGGTTACCACTCGAAAGCTTACTAAATGGTCTACAAAAAAGGTTCTAAAGAATGTTTTGAATAAGCGATGTCAATCGGAGAAATAAGGGCTTAAACGTTGAAGTAATTGATTTCGTTTATTGGAACGGAGGTTTTTGTGTGTATTTATTCCTTTTTTAGCGCGGTTCCTCCCTCCCCCATAGGGAGGAACCCCGCTTATAAGGTTGATACAATGAAACAATCCGGACGTGCCGACAAGAAAATTTCGCGTTCCAGAACCCCTAGAGACCGAGAATAACGGTGGTTCAAATTTGTATATATATATATATATATATATATATATATATATATATATATATATATATATATATATATATGTATATATATGTATATATTTATTTATATATATATATATATATATATATATATATATATATTTGTCTGTTCGCTCATTTCTGGCTTCCCTGATAGTCCGATTTTGATGAAATTTGGTACAAAAATCCGTCGTCCAATTTGAAAGGTCAAGTTCGTTAACCAGCAAAATCTGCCCACTGGAAGATGGCGGTTGGGGCGAAATTCGCGCAGAAAAAATCGTAACGCTTACGTTTTTGAGTTCATAAGCTTGTAAGCACTCTTTTTATATGCTTCTTGGGCTAGGAAAACGAATGAAACCATTTTCAAGGCGATATCTTTAACCGTTTTCGAGAAAATTGGAAAAATAGTTTTTGAAAACCGTTTTTGGTTTGGGTACTTAGAATCACGGGATTCAGTTGAAATGGAGTTAAGGAAGGGTTAGAATAAAATATTTTATGAACAGACATGAAAAGTTATGGGAACTTCGTATACTTTCATTAATATCTCGAACACGGTTGGGAAATCGTGGCAAGTGGATAGGAACTATTTGAAAGCTTACTAAATTCTCTACAAAAATTATTCTAAAACTATTTTTGATTAGGTTATGTCAATCGGATAAATAAGTGCTTAAAACTTCAAATACGTCTGTTTTGTTTTTATGAACGGGTTTTTGTCGTTCTTTTTGTAATTTTTGTCTCTTTCCCTTGTTTTTTTATTGCTTTTTATTTTTGTAATTTCTTATGTTAGGAAAATGTATTTGTTTGTAAAACAGGATAGGAAAAATGAGACCACTTTTCTGTTGCTAGAAATAATGAAAATTTTGGGAACTTCGTATACTTTCATTAATATCTCGAAAACGGTTGAAAATCTTGGGAAGCAAAAGGTTACCATTCGAAAGCTTACTAAATGGTCTACAAAAAATGTTCTGACGAAAGTTTTAATTAGGCGATGTCAATCGGAGAAATAAGTGCTTAAACCATTAAAGTAATTGATTTCGTTTATTCGAACGGTTTTTTGTCTGTTTTTATTCCTATTTTTTCATTTCTTATAGTTGGATAATGCATTTGACAATAAAATAGATTAATTAAAATAAGAAAAACAATTATAACTAAATTGGAAAATATGTATTTAATAGAACTCATTAAACCTTTTACAGAGAACTCTATTTTTTATTTTTATTTTATTGATCAACAGGTCTTTGCATATATTTAAAAACTCTGTTGATATAACCTCTATATCGTTTTTTGTTTTTAGGCCAATCTATAATTCCTGTGGGTTAATATGTTTTTTTTTTTAAATTGAAGCTTTAAAGCATCAACAGGAATATTTGTGTAATCACCCTTCACAGTTAACTTATTAGAATCATGAGTGACCGTTTTTGTGTTACAACTAACAATCTTTGAAAACGAAGTTTGACTATCCTTGTTATTGTTATTTTCCTTCTGTTTGGCCGAGATTGTCTATTCATGATCTAATTCTCCTTGAATTTTTTGACTAGATCAAGAACCTATTTTAAGCACTCTTAAATTCCTTAATTTAATTCAGGAAGTTTATCAAGCTTGATATAATCACTTTTTGGTTAATACGGGTGGTCTATACCGAGTCCTTTGTTTGTAAACATGAAGAGCTTTCTGAGTAACGGTAAAGGGCGGTAAAAGTATATGACTTTACCTGGAACCAGTTGAAACATTATTTGCATGTTAAAATTTTATCAAAACTAATATCTTAAACTTTTGGTTACGTTTGGAGTTAAGGAAGGGTTAGAATAAAATATTTTATGAACAGACATGAAAAGTTTTGGGAACTTCGTATAATTTCTTAATATCTCGAAAACGGTTGAAAATCTTGGGAAGCGAAAGGTTACCATTCGAAAGCTTACTAAATGCTCTACAAAAAATGTTCTGACGAAAGTTTTAATTAGGCGATGTCAATCGGAGAAATAAGTGCTTAAAACATTAAAGTAATTGATTTCGTTTATTCGAACGGTTTTTTTTGTCTGTTTTTATTCCTTGTTATATCTTAAATGCTTATAGTTGGATAATGTATTTTACAATAAAACTGGTTAAGTAAAATTACAAAAAAATTTATTGTTAGAAATATAGATTTCCTAGATTCCAAGACCTTGTAACTAGCGGGGCCCTTTCTAGTGTTGACCGACCCTTCCAGGTAAGATCGTAAATCAAGACCTTTCAAGACTGGTGGAACCAAAATAATAACTGCTTCTATTTTAATTTTCAGGCGATTCGCCAAAGTTGCGAAGCCTTATCAATAAATAAATATTTTAATCTTTCCAAATTAGACTAGGGATAAGAACGGAACCGCGCTAAGATGATGCAGTTCCTGCGAGTCGGACTTTTTTGAGTTTTAAACACTTGCTCCCATATTTTAGACTATTTATATATTCCGAAATGTATCCGTTAATATTCAGGAAAAATGCATTTATTCATACTTTAAATATGACGGAATAGGTATAATGTGATGAAATGTTTTTGTGTAGTTTGAAAAATATTGAAATTAAAAGAAAAAATGTGGAAACCCTGGAATAAATATAGTTAATATTTTGAAAAAATATTATCCTGTTGAAAACAAATTTAAGCGCCACTAACTTCGATCAGCGGAAATTACTGATTCAGCCTCTTCGATTCCGCTCGGAAAGATCTATGATAACAACCAAATATTTTACTTATCTCGTTTTACTGGCACATTAATATTCCTGCTGAATTAAATTTAAAAAAAAAATACAAGCAATAAAATACTGACGAAACCAAACACATTCGAATTTTTAGTACTCTCTGATTGACATAGGCCTCTTGGAAACTTCTTTTGTAGAGAATTCAGTAATCTTTCGAACGTTCCCCTTCCGCTTACTTACTTGCGATCTCCTAACCGTTTTCGAGATATTTAAAAAATTTTTAAATATTAATCCTTTTGGAGGATAAGTACTGAAAACGTTCTTTTATTGTTATTTCGTTTTTATTTATGATGTTTTCGTTTTATGTATTGCAATTTTCCCTCCCCTCTGTATTGAATTTACCTTAAGACCTTTTCTTAATTTATTAATACATTAGTGAGGTATTTTTAGGCTTTCAAACAAAAAATTATATTTGAATCAAGGCAATATCTAGAAAGATTATGAGAATAAAAGGCAATAAACAGAAATGTGAGATAAAAAGATTGAGATAGATAGAATGGTTGATCTATTTGTCTTAGAAAGTAGTTTAGTTGAAACACACATATGATAAAGCATAAATATTCATTTAATATGAAACAAAGATCATTTATTTGACTATAAAATGCAAGAAAATTATTCTTGTTTCATTTTAAATAATTTTTTCTCCCCTATCCCCTTTAAAAATTGAAAGCAAACAAAATGAAGGCGAAAAGAGAGAACTGCGCATGTGTAACTGTAGTTGTTTATATAATATGCTGAATTCACATTATTTATGAAGATAAAACAGACGAATCTGATGGTACTTATTAACTGCTTGGATTCGCTAGTATTGTAATAATTCTTAGATTAACGAAAAATAAATATTTGAGGGAGGATTTGAAGGTGGAATTAAAATTAATACTGATGCCATATCATATAAATTTATTGCTTTCAAAATTTGCCTTAATAAGATATAGTAAGTGGAGAAGTGCTCAGCCGAATAAAAAAGTCTTGTTCGAAGAATATACTATCTTCGTTTCGATTTTGATTCTTTCGGCATTTATAACATGGTCATAAATTCTGAATCTATTTCACTTATTAACATAAACAACAATTGGACTAGGTCAGTTTAATTGAGCCGTAAAATAGCTTTGCTGAAAAACAAAGCTATTTTGTTGGTTTCGAAGAAACGTTACAAAAAAATAAATAAATAAATAAAACCCCTATTTTTCCACTTTTTCGTAAATTCAGATTTTGATGAAATATCACTTGGGAAACTGTTAAGATCGTTATTGGGCCTCCTTGAAATAACTTTAATGTTTTATCAAATATATTTAATATCATTTTGTGTTAGAAGTGTGTGGTTCGTAAATATCCCAAGAGTTATCGGGTTGAAATCTGAATTTATGAAAAATAGGGTAAATATCACATTGAAAAGTTTTGATACTCAATCAAAATCGCGTTATTGATATTTGGTGCCTATTGGAATAAATAAAACCGTTTCCAGGAAGCCATCGATTTTTTTGCAGCAAACATGTAATTTCCTTGGGCTGTAAATAGGTGTGATTGCGTCGAAATATGAATTTATGCAAATGTGAAAACAATTTTTTCGGGACTTTTCTTCAAAACCGCTCAGTCTTATTGAAAAGTCTTGGTACTCAATCGACGCAAAATTTCATGGTCTACATGTTTGGTAATAGTAAATAAGTAATTGGTAAACCAACATCTCGAGGTTTTCCCGACATTCCTCCCCAACTAGCTGTTTTCTAGCTCAGCTAAGAAATTGGGGCAAACATCATATTATTGATATGTGTTGCCTATTTGATTAAATAAAACCATTTCCAAATATCTAATTTGCATTTCTAGACACGTAGATGTAATTTGTGAAGTTCCTTAATAAAGGACGACCAGGAAAGGGGAGACAGACTCGCTCAGGGAAAAGACAAATCGTTGTTTATATTAAATTTGCATTAAGTGTTATTGGGGGGGGGGCGGACTTGGCGGAAGGCCGCAGATTAAACTCTTGTTAAGTCCCGTATCGATTCAAGCCCGGACTTTCTGCAACATGTCTCACTAATCGCATTACCTCTGGAACGAGACCAACTCTCGCAAATGAGAAACTGTGATTTGTGACCTTTTGCACCTTTTCGAGTGGTTTCTTACTTTCTTTTATTAATTTTCCTGAGGGATTTCCTTAGCGACAATTCCTAACTTGGCGGTTTATCCGTAATTCATCGGAACTCTACAAGTCAACTTGTGCATAGAATATATTGGCAAATTTGATAAGTCAGAATTATTATGCTTTTTGAACAATAAAATTGAAAAGTATTTCTTTATTGCCCATGAAATTACCGAACCTTAACACTTTGTCCAAATCGGTTGACAAATGTATCTTTATTTAAAAAAAGAAAAAAAAAAAAAAGGCTGCCTCTTAACGTGTTTCCGTCTTATCCGTAGTAACTATTGTAAAGCAATAGGAACCGTTATTAGTTTGTTATGATTTTCCGTGAAAAATGTATACACGTGTAAAAATTTTTAATGAAATCTCAAAGAGAAACAAGATTTTTAGCGCGACAACAGGAAACTGTTAGTGTCATAAGCAGAAATTACTCTGTTCCCCTTCTTAACGTACGCTCTAAAACCACTACTGCTATTACAAATAAGTTTCTCATTCTCTTACCTTTTTTTACTAAAAACCTTACTTTATTGTCGAATCCAATTGAAGGGGTCGTTAGAAAAACCTGACAAGTCCAAAAACTAAAATTTTCAGACACTTAAAAAAATGCGTAGCTTCATTTGTGCTGAATGAAATGAAAATTGCTTTTACTCCTACTATTGTCCCACTTTCCATTGTACATGAAATAAATACATTTTTTAAGAGGATATTTGAGAAAATATAAAAAATCTTATGGACTTGTCTGTTTTTTTTTTTTTGTTTTTTTTTTGCAGGAATCTAATGAAACATAAAATAATTTAATCCTCAAAAAAGATTATTTATTATATAATCCTGACAAATTCCAAATCATTTTTAAAGGATTAACATTCTGAATGTAGCAGACCGGTCCAAGGACTGGTCTGGATTTTGGCGGGAAGGCGTTGGACTTATTATTATTATTATTTTTCTAGAATCGTTAATACTTCACACACGTATATAATGTGACTCACCTGGTGGTAGCTAACATAATTATGATGTCTAGGAATGATGGCCGAACAATTCAATTAACTGTTAGTCTCCAAAGGGATGCTCTTCCTGCTTAGCGAGGTTGTTAGCAGGAAGAGCATCCCTTTACAGTTAACAGTTAATTGAATTGTTCGGCCATCATTCCTAGACATCATAATCAAGATAACCTTTAGCTAATTGAGGAAATTCAATATGAAGGAAGGAGAGCTTTCTTTAACCTATTCTATAACATTCTCAGGCATGCTACTTGACTGTAGGCAATTCAACTGACTACTCTTGTTCAAGTGCTTCTTTAATGAGTTTACAAAAAGTAGAATCTGAAATTTATTCCAAAGACACTGTCAATGTTTAATCAAATTTAACCCGGGAGAAGGAACGTGAAAATTCCTCTCACCAGTGGGAACGTTGGGTTGACCCGCTTGTCATTAGGGGAGATTTTAAGTACATCTTAATTATAATTTTTTTTTTCCTTACGGCGGATCGATATCTGAGCCATTAGCGCCGACATCCAAGGTGCAACGAGGAATTTTCTCAACGTGCCGTGAAATGAAAAAAATTCTGGCGCCTGTGGGAATCGAACCCACCATCTCCCATCAAAACAACTTCGTTTTGGTAATAAAATTTTTTATAGATCTGCAGGGTCAGATTGGCCCAACGTTCCCACTGTGGGGTTATTCGCTGTTAACACATGACCTTTTTTCAATATTGTACAAAACACCTTTAATATTTTAATTTTTGTGCTTCATGAAATTGAATAGTATTAAGGGGCTTTAGTGATACTCTTCCTGACAAATCTTAAGAAAATCATCGTTAAATTGCATACTTTGTTCGTACGTAAATTGGTCCAAGTTCCACTACGAGTAGAGGCTTGAAAAGTGAACTGGCTAGAAATAGATTCTTCGGCCTTACTCCTTATTGCATTTAAGGTCACTAGGATAAATTATATTTAGACAAGGATTTAAAGACCACCATCTTATATGTAATCATGTTCGTCGTAACGTGTACTACATATCGTTAATCTTAGTAATTGAAAACTCACAAAAAGAACATTCGAGCTCACTAAACTTTTACGAAAAAAGCATGACCTTTTTGACCCCCCCCCCAGATTGTCTTAACAAATGTTTATTATTACTTTATATTTGTTTTTTTTTATATTATTTTAATATTTTAAAAAGTAATAAAAAAAAATCCGAATAATTACTACATTGGCATTAGGATTTGCCCGCAAGTACCTTGAAAAAGGAAGGAATACTCTTGAATTGCAAGTCAAGGAGATTACATCAGAGGAAATGCAAGGAATGCTTGACTCAGCGCCATGATGAGAAATATGAAATAATAGAAATGTGATAACTGGTTGTAACATTGTTTCTGGAAAATACTGAATTATGTCAGCAGACTAAATAGTGCTGTCGTAAAGAGCTCTTTACTTGAAGTGTATAAGCATGCATAGGTGTGGCCAATATGTAGTTATGAATGAATTTATATGTAGTACGGGTTTATGTGTGCGTATATATATATATATATATATATATATATATATATATATATATATATATATACATGGAGGAGAATCAGCGTTGGCCCCCCACCAAGCAAGCGGATGGCCCCTTCAAGGGAAGACTCGCAATCGAAAAGTGTACTCCACCATCAAACACTGACAATTGTATGTGGACTGTGGAATAGAACATGAACTGGCACGGCAAAAACATACATACATACATACATACATACTTTGTGTGATTCAAGCAGGATCCGTCGATCCTGTTTTCTGGGGCCAAATTCACACGAAAAAAATCGTAACGCTTACATTTCTGCATATTTGGCTTGCAGATATACATTTTGTAAGTAACTAGCTGTTACCCGGCGTGCAATACTACGCCTAATTTCTGCATCTAGAAAAGCCAAAATAAATTAGAAACCAAATAAGTAATTTTAAAATCTAACACAAATCTGTAACTGTTTTCACAGCTTCGAATCCGTAACCTCCGAACTGTGAGCCCAAGACGATTTTAACCTGGCCTATAACACCCCCCGTATCAAGACCTACCTGTGTGCTAAATTTGGTCAAAATCGGTCGAACGGTGTGGATTTGTATAAGGAACAAACATACAGACAGACAGCTGCTAGACATTTTTGACCTAGCCTACGAGTCTTTCCAGATCTGTGTGCCAATTTTGGTTAAAATCGTTTAAACGGCGTGGATCTATTTTATATATATAGAAAATAGAAAAACAATGTTTCTTGGGAGTTTCGGATAAATTCCTAAATATCTCGAAATCTACTGGGAAATCGTAGTAAATGTAAAGAATTTATTCGAATGCTTATTGAATTTCCTGCAAATAAGGTGCTCCCAATTGATAATATCCAGGGATGGCCTCGTTATTTATTGTACAGACATTTTGAACAAATCAGAATAATGTAAGAATATTATTGATTATCTCAAATTTATAACAGCGTATCTAAAAATGTAATATCCGTGATAAAAAAGAAACAAAAATAGAGATATTATTTAGCTTTAAAAGGTACTGAACATTTTAAATTTCAAATATTAAATGGTCTGATATTTTCGGATGATTTAAAACTATAGGGGATAGTGCTAATGATATTTGACGATGTACAATAATTTCATAAAAAAACAAAATAAGGTTCTTATGTGATTTTTTATACAGTGATCTAATTCGGAGAAATCGGTGTTTAAATCGAGCGGTTACCTTTTAAAATTTTAATTGTTTGAATTTTTGAAGAAAGATTAGGACAAAACTTGAGCTGTTTGTATTCTAAGCTCTACAAATCCAAACTACAATCTAGGGATTAGAACGGAAACGCGCTAACTTGACGCAGCTCCTGCTAGTCTTAGTTTTCAAACTAAGAACGGAGTCCTTTATTATACATTGTAGATACAAGCACCTTATAAAGCCTAGGCAATCCTCTAGAAGTGTATAATACACCTTTTGTTAAGGAAGGAAGGAGAGACCCCCTGCCTGGGGGATTCATAAACTATTCATCAACAAATCAATGGCCATTGGATTATTCAATTTTATCCATTCTATTCCACCCAATTCCTACCCATTGCCCTCTTTTAGTGTACAATTCCACCTGTCATTGGAAAGGGTAAAATTTAAATGTCATTGTTTTTTTACATTAGCATACTTATTTTTAGGATGCAATATTCAGACGATAAACTGAACTTTAGATAGCGATTTGATAAAATATCTTTTATTTTAGGTTTTCAAAAACGTTTTAAAATTATTGACATTTCAACATATTTATGTGAACAATAAGCAGAAAGTCAAATGTTAAAATAAATACAGTTTTATACACACTAATAATTTGTATTAAAATTGCCTACAGGATTCACGTCTATCTTGATGCCTCTTCAAGGGCTCTAAGACTAGTAAGTGAAACATACAGCCGAATTACCGGAAGGCAAACCTTCTGCTTGAAGAGCCAAGTCTAAACTCTTAAGAAAGTGTTTTTATTTGAACATTTGAATTTCTGCTTATTTTATAAGAATTAATCAAAATTTGGGGTCATTTTTGAGAATCACATAAATATTATATAAATATTCGTTTAATATCAATCCAAAAACAAACAATCAATTTATCTGGTCCAGTACAAGAAACTTATTATACACTGAATTTTTTAAGCTATTCCGTGAGAAACCTATCGCCCAAGAAGGCGATCTGTTCTGTAGATTATTGAATATATATATTAAAAAAAAATGAGAATCAGTAAATCAAAAATTGTCAGAAATATATAATAATCATATTTATTTATCTGTATAGAAATGAATTTAATTATATAATTATGGTTGTTTTCTGTGACGAATCGCTCTTGTTGCCGTTTCACAAACATAAATGGATAAATACAGAACAAAGGGAAGCATTATATTCAGTAATGACTTATCGATTGTTTATAGATTCAACATTTTTTTTGTGTGTTTTTAGTCTTATAGTGTTCATATTAAAACTAAAGTCTGTCTTAAGTATCAATTTATTTAGTTCTAATGATAATAATGTCTTCCCTTTTTGGTTAGACACAATTGAAAATAAGACACGTTAATATTTTCTACATATTACATTGTTAATGGTTATCCATTTTAGAACGCATCTATATATCTTATCATTTGATTTTTATTAGGTTAACATTCCTTACTCAACACAGAAAATATATTAATAATGAAAAGGGTTACTTTAAGATGGGAGTTACCAGAAATGGAAGAGTAACTTCAATATATAGATATATTGATGTTTGTTGAAGGTAAGCATTCAATCCTGGTAAGGAGACTTTGTTGATATCCACTATTCAGCATCCTTCAGATATATTTCTTCAAGATTTGCCATCCATGGAAGAGTCTTCTAGGGAGCATGGACATTCTCGGAATAGATGTTTATGGTTGAGCACAAGGGAGAAAACACACAGCAGAAGGAATGTGGTTCTAGATTGGTTGTGTGATAAATCTTAGTTTAATTGCATCTTAAATGAGAGGCAATTTAATTCAAGTGCTTTATACAGTGGAGGAACGGTGGCGTTCTAGGGATGTCAGCATCTCGAATAAAAGATTGAGTCGTGAAAAAAACATGTTATAGGCCAAGAATCGTTTAATGAGGTGCAAAAACTAATAAGGTGTTTAATTTATCCAGCGAAACATTATATCAATCGGGCGATTTTTGGTAGTATATAGGGTCCATGAAACTTGAAGATATTTTATCATTATGGCGTAGGTGCGACCTTAATAGAAAAATCCTCTCGGGATACAGTGAAAGGATGTGATTGGTTATAGTGACCTCTGAATGGATCGAAGTATGAAAGTTGCAGTTATACAACATGGACTCACGGAAAAAAAGGGGCGAAAAAAAAAACAATTCTTTATGCCATTGTGAGCCATACTTATGATTTATGTCTAAATTACTCCCCCCCCCGGGGTCCCCCCTTTATCTTCGGTGTCAGGAAGATAAAGCATTTCCAATCTACTTGTTCGACGGTTCAAACTACTCTCTCGTACTCTCGCTACATGTATCAACACTCGTTCTAACATCCTTGAGGTGTTTTCTCGGAGGGACAAGTCAAGGAATGGGCAATAAACATCAAGGGTTTGAATGCTATTGGGGAAAGTGTCCAGGTTATTTTTATGACTTGGATAATACGTTATCGAGAGGGGGCAACAGATTTTTATCTTATTATAGTATTGTCTACAAAGTTAAAGCAAATATTACTCTTCTTAGGCTACCTGGACACGAAGACATTAAAATGAGTATAGCTGTGGACTTACAGACAAACCTGGCTACAAACCGACCTGTACCTACCATTATCACCGTGACACCTGACATGAGCAAAATCATGCAAACCAACACACTGCGTGAATGGTAAGGAAATTCCTTGTGACGAGTAAATGTAATGCAAGAGAAATTACGGACGTGACTAACGCCTGGAAAAAAGAACCATTCACTCAACAAGAAGAAGTTAATTTTATCCTGGTAGCGGACAGGCCACACCTGACTTGCCCACTCATACATACTGGAGAGAAAAGAAAGACCAATTTGTGGACAGCGCAACAGAACGTTAACTGTTAAACATATGCTGACTAAAAACGCAAGAACTTAACAATTCCTCAGGACTTTCTGATAGAAGTGGTATACCGAACATTCTAACACATTTAATCGAAAGTATAATTATTATATTTGATTTTTACTGTATATAATTTTTTTAATACCTTTTCTTAGCCTAGTTAATTGTAAACACCCTCTTGGTACATTTCATAAATTGATAAGCCAGGATAATAATATGATATTTTTGAAGCATTATTGATTTCCGCGACAGAGGCGATTAACTCATTAGAACGGCAGAATCAAAACCAGGCTAAATGATAGTTGGTTATAATGCTAACAAAAAATATAAAACAGAATAATTGTATACAGTGAAAATTAAATAAAGTAAAATATTTTCATTAAAAATTAAATGTTATAGGCCAAGAATCGTTTAATGAGGTGTAAAAACTAATAAGGTGTTTAATTTATCCAGTGAAACATTATATCAATCGGGTGATTTTTGGTAGTATATAGGGTCCATGAAACTTGAAGATATTTTATCATTATGGCGTAGGTGCGACCTTAATAGAAAAATCCTCTCGGGATACAGTGAAAGGATGTGAAGATCGCTTGTTGGTTATAGTGACCTCTGAATGGATCGAAGTATGAAAGTTGCAGTTATAGAACATGGACTCACGGAAAAAAAGGGGCGAAAAAAAAACAAAAAAAAATTCTTTATGCCATTGTGAGGCATACTAATGATTTATGTCTAAATTACTCCCCCCCCTTCCCTTAAAATTGACGGATTTTGTTGGTTATCGAAATCATTCAATCACCGTTATGAAAATGGTACACATACCAAGTTTTGTGAGACCAAAAAAAAAAAACAATAAATAAATAAATTGTGGCCTACATCTTGTTAACAGACACGTATGTATATGTATGTACACTGGTATCTATTTGTGATATATTATTCATGAGAGCATCCTCAGTAACTACAATCCTTCAGAAAGTCGTGATTGTGCATTTGAAGAAGGATTATTGTTGAATAAAAACTCGTTCTGAATAAACAAAGTCATAGTCAGAATATATTAAATTTTTAAATTTTGATTAAAAAGTAATCTTGGCTCTCTCATAATAAAAATAAATTAGCGCTGGTGGTTTGAATTGCCTAACAAGATGTAAAAAGATCTTAGATGACTCCAGAGATTTCTGCCGAAACCAGGAATGTGGGAAACCATCTTCTTCAATAGCTTATTATTTTTATTCTCGCTCGCACGTCTTGTCTCAACTTTTACTACAAGCCAGGAGTGAGAACTTCCACCCGATGTATATGCATTAACGAATTTCAAATTATTTTAATTAGACTGTATCATTATTTTTTTTTTTTTTTTACATTTATGGTAATTGCGTAATGATGGGAAAAACGTAAACATCCGTCCTGCTGGAGCTGTTTAGCTGAGAACAGCCTAAAGCATACTGGTGAGTTCATGCATCCCTGCTGAGCACTGTCCAACGCTCCCATACGAATGTAGCAAAGCACTCGGAGGAACTGCGTCACTTTAGCGTAACTTATTATGCCTGGTGGCATTTTGAAAGCTTGGATTAAGTACACCATTTTGGCACCATTATGAACTGAGACTTAAATTGGCGGAAATCTTATATTAATTTTTTTTTTCTTTTTTTACGGCGCACTGACATCTGGGCCATTACTGCCGACATCCGTGGTGCAGCAAGGAATTTTCTCAAGAGCCGTAGGAGTAGAAAATTTCTGCCGCCAGGCATGGTGAACTCACCATCTCCCGCATGAGAATCTAAGGCGTTAACAAATAGACTACGGGGAGACCCGAATATCTCATTATACTAGTAAATTCGTTTTACTGAAAAAAAAAAAAAAAAAAACAATAATGAAAATAACAAGCAATAAAACACTGAGGACGAGGACGTCGAACGTTAGGTACCGTTCAAAGCAACGAATCTAACACTTTCGAGATTTTGTAGAAAATTTAGTAAGCTTTCAAATGGTTACTGCCAATTTACCGCGATTTTTCAAACGTTTTCGAGATACTAAAGAAAATATACAAAAATACTATGTGCCGATTATAAAATATGTTTTTCTAAAACTTTCTTAACTCCGAACGTAACCAAAATTTGAATATAGTACTTCGTATGCCTGTCAAACATCTACAAAAAGTTTCAAATAGATCCATCGCTTCTAAGAATCCGAACTGAAAATTAGTTAAGGAAATCTAGGTTTATTCATTTTTCTCACATACGGTTCCAGATATTGCCTTAAAAATGGTTTTATTCGATTTCATGCGTTAAAGAAGCTACAATAAATGTACCTATGGGCGAAAAAACTTAAAGTGTATATGTATATATTTGTATATATATATATATATATATATATATATATATATATATATATATATATATATATATATATGTATATATAGCGCCAGAATAGCTCACTGGAAAGAGGCTGGGTAGTTTTTTCTTGGGGATCCATTAAGATAAAACCACCCTTCCTTTTAACCCCTCGCCCTATAAATAAAGAAGCCCATAATTAACAGAAACTTTTAATTCTAATATTCTATAAGAAAGAGCTTTCCTTCAGCGGTGACGCAATGATTTCATCTTAACAAGAATTATTCATAATAGGACGAAGAACAAAGACTAAGATTATTTTAAAGGTGAAAACGTTTAAAACTTATGAACAAGTGATATTATTTCTTGTTTTATATTACTACGTTATCCACGCATTTCTCTGAGTTTATTTTGAATACAACTAAAATATTAATTGGAAAAGTAAGTATGTTGTTCTTTTACAGTCATTGTTTCTAGATTCATAAATTGCTTAAAATAAATCAAATAATCAGAATGAGAATAAGGTCAATTGGAAAACCCTTCAGACTGTACGAAGTCTAATAAGTAAACTTATTTTAAAATGTTTATATTACTAGCCAATGTTTATACTACTAACTAATGTTTATATTATCGAGCATAGTCATGTTGAATATACTGTTGCCCGTCGATCACCGAAGTAAGCAATGTTTTTCCATTATACAGATCCACATTGTTTGACCGATTTTGACCAAAATTGCAAGCACACATGTAGGTCTTGATACGGGGAGTGTCATAGGCAAGGTGAAAGTCGTCTAGGACACACAGTTCGGAGGTTAGGGGTGCGAAACTGTGAACCCGAACAGTTACAGATTTGTGTTATTAGATTTTAATATTACTTATTTAGGTTCTAATATATTTTGACTTTTCTAGATGCAGAAAGTAGGTGTAACCATGGCACGCCGGATAACAGCTAGTAAATAATAAAATGAAATAAAAAGAATAGGCCTCTGAGTAATTAATTATTAGAGTACTTGAAGAACTAGTTGATTGGGCAATTAGGGATCTAAGAGACGATAAAATGATCTCTAGAGCCTATAAGACCTTTAAATATTAGGATCCCTCTGTAATATTTCTAATAGTCCTAGCGATAGAACTAGAACAAAGAGCTAATAGTGCTGGAGTCAGATTTGTGATCCATGACGGAGCTGTAACCCAGCCCACCTACCTAGAACATTTCCACGGCTCATTAATTAGTCCATTCAATGTGGCCTCTAATATATCATCTGGTTAGGAGAGTTGTAAATCACATCCAAGGAGTTCTACCGTCTCGAGAGGAGCAAGGTTTAGGAGTATACACAATCTACAAATTGCCTTTGGCTTAACTTAATTTGTTGTTCCAATACGATTCGATTTTAAATAAACATTTTTTTCGCTAAATAATTTCAGTGAATAAACATTAATATCAGTCTGCATTCCGGCTACGACTATAACGCACTAGTATTACTAAAGTTGCAAAACTCAAAATAAAACTTAACTGAAAGTCTGTCACTCTTGCCTATGTAGGGGGCTTAGCATTAAGACAGGAGGGTTGATACAAGTGCCCTCTGATGTACAAGCTCTGAAGCTAGGTTCGTACAGTTTTGATGGTTGATAAAGAGATATTTGCCATTGTCTTTCACAGTCATAGCTATGTATGAAGAAACCCAATTTTTGAGTTGTGTCACTTTAGAAATACTAGAGCTATGTATTGCAAAATCAGATCCGTAAATGAAAGAATTTACCGTGTTTCATGGGCGTATATAGAAAATAATTTCGGGAGGGGCTTGGAAAATTTAGGGGGGGGGGGCTGAGACCATTTCGGGGGTATGGAATACCAAAAATTTAGAGCTTGGAATAGTTTTAGGCAACTAAAACGCTATTACACGTAAAATAAAATATTTTTTATAAACTAAGTGATCTTATTTAATTTATTTTTAAGTGTTTTACGACAAGTTTTTACCATCAAATCAAAATTTCGGGGGGGCTGCAGCCATTCATTGAACGAAGAAATTCATAATCAGTAACTAGAAATATGTTTTGTATTTGTTAGCGTATCAGCTTTTGAGGTTATTAATGCGACAGATATTTTATAGATGTAATATTTCATATGAAATAGGGTGGATATAACTCTTTAAGGTAGGGTGCATAGCACACCAGATTTTACAAAACTAATGTGGGTTCGAGACCCGCCTGCAGTAGTTCGACTTATATAATATAATAATAATGTATACAGAAATTACTTCATATAAGAATGACAAAGTTAAAAGACAAAATAAATATTAAAAAACAAAAATGAGATACAAAAAACATAAAAAAAAAATCCAATTGAATGAGAAATAATGACATCACATAATAAGACAAATTTGAAAAAAAAGTAAAATACATTTTTTCATATTAATAGGTATCCAATAATAAGGTATACAATGCCCAAAAAATATGTTTTAACTGAAAAAATAATTATATGGTATAATAGATTTTACTTTTAAGGAAGGTGGGATAAGGGCACAGACGTATATATAGGAACTAATTTCAGAGGGGGGGGGGTCTAGGAAAATTTGGAGGCTTTGGAATGCTAACAATCTAAAAATTGGACTAGTTAGCCAACTAAAACGCTATTGCACCCAACACAAATATTTTTTTATAACTAAGTGATCTTCTTTAATCTATTTTTAAGGTTATTATGACATATATTGTTACAGATTAAATCAAAATTTCAGTGCATCCCCCTTAACCCCATCTTACATACGCCCATGGGGATGGGTGTAACGAATTCCTGTAAAACGTTTAAAGCTGAGTACAGAATGATTTTCCAATCTTTGCCTCTAAATATTTGTTTGAACCCAGGGACTGCTTACATTCCCAATATGGAAACACCCTGCTGGCAATGATACTGTTAGATGACCCTAAGAGCCCAGGACTAGTTTCACGGAGGCAATACTGTTATAGCCCCCCCCCCCTCCGACCACCCATAACAAGCAGGAAACCTGTAAATTCTTATAATTAAATATTAGTGTACGTTTATACATGTTGCTTTGAGGGAATTTTATGTGGTAATAAAATTATTGTTAAATTACTAAAATCGCTTTTATGTCGAGTCAATTATTTAATCGAAAATAACTTTCTATTGAACGCAACACAAATTGCTAAGGACTGAAGGTATCTTAGGATTATTTCTAGAATGAAGAAATATCAATTACAAATGAATTTTCTTCGAATAAAGGAGCTGCTTAGAATTCTTGTCGCAAAGCCTTCGCCGTCGGAATTGGTTACGAAAGTACACGAAGAAGGCCGAGAAAGCCGACTATGTGGTAATTAAAAGAAAGTACTTTCACTCTCTCGCTGAATTAAATCTTATTCTTAGTTATGTTCTGTAATTAATTAGCTCTCTTGCAGGGAAAATCGTTTAATAGGCCTGGGAAATTGGATGCTTCCGTCGACTAATTTGCATTTCGTAAAATTTCCTTGTCCTGATGTACAGTAATTGATTCAGAGAGTAGATTTTTTTTGTCAATAAACTAAAATGCGCTAAAATTTAAGGAGAGAATAGCCAATCCCGCATCTCTCATTTTCGTATACAACTAGCTGAATACCCGAGCTTCGTCACGGCAAATATGTGGTTATTTTATTACGTTAAATAATGTAGGTATCATCAAAATTAACGTTACTATGTATATCATTTTGTGCAGTTTATTATAGCACGGTTCCCGTCATGCGATTTGTTATTCATCAATTGATAAGTAATCAAAGTATAATGTTTCTGGATATTGGGGCGCTCCGGACCAGTGCCAAGAAATAGATAACCAAGAGATAACCCGTTATCTATAGGTAACAAGTGACGGGAGTTTAAGGGTTCGGGATTTTATTACCTCGGATAGACAATCACCAGATACAGGGTAAACTCTATGAGGGACAAAATCACAGTTTATTTCTAGTAATTGAAGGTCTGCCATCATAGTTGAAATGAAGCTCAAATAGAAATAATATTATGAAATAAATACAGTACGCGAACAGCTTACCTGTTGTCCTAGCAACGCTTACTGCTCTCTAACCAACTAAAAATTCAAACTTCTCTAAAAATACTTAAACATTCGAAGATCCTTTCTTAGCGAGTGTTTACGTTCTAAAAGGAGTGTCCATGCAAAATTTCAAATTTGTCTGGGTTGGGCGATGATAGGAGAGTGAGTGGTATTTGACAAATATATATTAGACACGTGTGTGCTACCACAAATAAGTTATTTTGTATTAAAAAAACCTACGCAAAGATAAAAAAAAAGTCAGTAAGTTTCGTTTAAAGCTGCCAGTGCTATTCAAGTGCTTTAGCAATGTAAAAAGCACTTACCCTTTAAAGGACGGAGGGTGGCGGGGCTTGAGGTGAACTTGAGCGAAAACATCTGTCCACCGGACCGTTGGCAAAAAATGGCTGATTCACAGCAAAGCCATCTGCACTGCACGCTTTGTGAGTACACCCCATATATTCCCATGGTCCTTTTAGTATGTTTTCAAAGGCCAAGTGCGAAAATATTCCAGAAATAATATTAATTGTCATTTCGTTTTTACTTTTTCAACGAAAACTGTGTTTACACTTTCAGTGTGAAGAAAATGAAGGTTACAAAGAGAAGAGCGCTTTATAGATTAATAAAAGAGCAGATAGTAAAAATTACCTGTGCTAAAAGAAATTTTATTGAAAGTGTTCTTAAAAATGTATTAAAAAGATAAGCTAATAAGATAATTTTTTTTTTTTTTTTTTTTTTTTTTTTTTTTTTTTTTTTTTTTTACGGCGCATCTACATCTTGGCCATTAGCGCCGGGCTATCTATAGGTTGCCGCCCTTTTATAATGCCAACAGCGCGAATAAGATAATAAAAGACATTTTTAGTATAAAATTCCTTTTATTTTTCTGAAGTATTTCCAGCAATCTTTGGGTTTTTTTTTTAAAGGAATCGCATCTTAATTTTTACTGTTTATGCACTCAGGATATATATATATATATATATATATATATATATATATATATATATATATATATATATATATTACTTGCCTTATAAACACCATTTTCACCGATAGAAGCATAATAATCAATATATTTTTTATCTCCGGATTAACCCTCTAATCCGCCAGGTGGACCGAATTTCCTAACAAACAAACTCGTCCAATCGTCTGTTATGCTATATTTAACTTTCATGGTGAAAAAACAAACATTGTCACCGTATCAAATGTATTTATTTTTTAGGTTAGGATCAGCTTCTCATTGTGTATTTATATATAAATAAGTAAGAGGTAAAAAAGTAGAAAGAGTGATTAAATTATACAGCCCGGAATATTGTGAAACTAATTTAGCTGTGAGCAGTTGGTTTTGTAGTAAGACAGCATTTTGTCTCGGTGTAAAGTCTGTCAGGATGTCTTTAACTGTAATATTTTGCCTAGTGATTTTTTTTTAACTTAATTAATTATTTTGTTTAAAGAATTTAGGGTGAAAAACCTCATGTTCATCAACGCACTACCATGTAAACATGTCACACGACTGTACTATCCATGCTTTTATATTAGGCTGTGTTTTTCTACTACTATTCATGGAATGAAATATCTTTAAAATTTTTTATTATTTTTTTATCTACTTATCGTCATTTATTTTTTTTTTATTAATTTTAATATTATTAATTTTTTTTGTTTTTAATTTTTCATTTTTTTTTTTTTTTTTTTTCCCCGTTATTTGTACCTCTATTTATATATATATATATATATATATATATATATATATATATATATATAAATATATATATATAAATATATATATATATATACATATATAATATATATTTTTTTATAATATATAAAATATATATATATATATACATATATATATATATATATATATATATATATATATATATATATATATAAAGCATAAGGTTAGAGAGTGCTCCTCTCTTGAAGACACTTGGTCTCACTGAAACAGCAACCCTTCCACTTGAGGCTCTATCTAATCATCATTATCTCGAGGGCTTTTATTACATGCATCATCAAACATTCATTACATGCAGCACACGCTCCACTCTACAAGAAATGGGTGCTTTTCTTTAGCGTTTACATAACGCATTGTGGTTTCGCTGGGGTTCTATTGAAAATTGTACTCGAACATTTCACCGATCCTATAATCTACTATATATTTGTCAAATACCACTCACTCACTGACTGACTGACCTATCATCCCCTAGCCCAAACCACTCGACAGAAAAATTTGAAATTTTGCATGGACACTCCCTATATAATGTAGGCACTCACTAAGAAAGGATTGTTTGATATTCGAATTTTTAAGTATTTTTAGAGGGGATTAAAGTTTGAGTTGGTTAGAGCAGGCAAGCCTAGGCAGCATGCGTTGCTAGGACGATAACAGAACAGCTGTTACCGTACAGGATCTATTTCATTGTATTATTTTTAATTGATGTTAATTTCAACTATGATGGCAGACCTTGAATTGAAACTGTGATTTGGTCTCTCATAGAGTTTACGCCCTGGTAAATAATATCCCCATATCGCCCATCCGAGGTAATAATATCCCGAACCACTTGACTCAAAAATTTGAAATTTTGCACGGACAATCCGTTTAGAATGTAAACACTCGCTAAGAAAGGTTTTTTTGATATTCAAATGTTTAAGTACTTTTAGGCGGGGGGGGGGGAGTTTTGAATTATTAAAAAGTTACTCATCGGCTAAAAAATGGTCCGATTTTGATAACCGTTGGTACAAAAATCTTTCTTCTCATTTAAAAGGTCAAGTTCATTAACAAGCTGAACCCGTTTACTGGAACATGGTTTTTGGTGCAAAATTTGCGCCAAAAAATCGGAACGCTTACATTTTTGAGTCCATAAGCTTGCAGAATATCGTTGTATAGGTTCCTTAACGTAGGAAAACGAATGAAACCATTTTTAAAGCGATTTCTGTAACCGTTTACGAGAAAAATTGATAGAAATACTTTTCCAAACTAATTTTCTGTTGGGGGTTCACTTGAAACGTACCAGGTATTTGACATTCATGTAATCTAAGATATTTAAACTTTGGAATCGTTTGGAGGTAAGAAGTATATGGGAAAAAAACGTATTAATGGTGTTACAAAGTTTTCGGATCTCAGTATATTTTCTAAAATATCTCGAAAACGGTTGAGAAATCGTAGTAAGTGGAAGGCGGCTATTCGAAAGGATACTAAATTCTCTACAAAAAAGATTCTATTGTGTTGTTCGGTGGGGAATTGTCAATCGAAAAGATAAGTGCTTAAAACTTCAAAGTTGTTAGTTTTATTCTTTTCAATTTATATTTGTCTTTGTTTACATAACTTTTTAAGTGGTTGTTGTATTTTTTTTACGGAAACAAGCACGGTTACCTCCACATGGTCTTTCCTGGGTAACTCGAAAGTCCGTGCAATATTAAGCTGTACAAAATTATGTAGTAGCATTAATTTTGATCATACTTTATTTAACGCAATATAAAAACTACTTATCGGCCGTGGTGAACCACGGGTAGTCAGCTAGTCTACTATATATAAACGTTCGACAATAAAACTGTACACGTACCTAAATTCTTACAAAAACACACACAAATATAGGGGTTTTTTTTCGGATGGAACGGCATTTCTCTTCAGCGGTGGTACTCCTCCTCTCTTCTACCTGGGTGAGGAAGAAGGGAGGAGGAGTACCACCGCTGGAGAAAAATGCCGTTCCATCCAAAAATATCATCCCAACGAAGAAAAATAAACATCAATAAATATAGGTTTGTTATAGAATTATGACATCTTTTATCTAAAATGTTCTCCTTCTAAACGTTTTGTTGGACTAATACGTATGTTGACAATTCTACCTCTGTGAATTCTCAGAGGTGACAATTCTTTCTTCTTCGAGGCGATTTCAACTCACCGCGATGCACGGTTGGGATTCTTTTTAAAGAAACACATCTACATTTTCACTGCTAATACACTAATATATCTTTGTATTATAAGAGCCAACACATCTTTTTTTTTTTTTTGTTATAATTACATTGCATTATCACCCAAGGCAGGTGTCGTACATCTAGAACAGGCCATGACCCTTTACTTAAAATATCGATTTTTCGTTACAGGCGAAATTTGAGGGGGGGGGGGAGAAAGAAATAAAATAAGAAGAATGTTTAGGAAAAAATATAAGAATAGAAAAAAGTTAAATACAGCATCTTTATAAAGCAAGTTCATAGTAGAAGTTCTACCAATAATTCAAATGTTATTTTTAAATAATCTATGTTTTCATAGTTACGTGGAACATGGGATGAGTGGTTGTGCGTTGCAATAACATGGTAGGGCGTTGACGAGCGTGAGGTTTTTCGCCCCATATTATCCAAACAAACAAACATAATTACGTTGTATATGACTGATACATAAAATATGATTTTGAATCAAACCTATCCTCTTTTCTACCCATGACTTAAAATATTTCCTGCGACGGAGCGTACACTGTTCCTTATTCTTATTCCTTCTGCTGAGTAAATCCTTTGAGCGCACATCTTCTGGGTTCTTTCTTCCATTTTTTCTCTCCCCCAACCTGCTTACCTGCACGTACACTCTCTCCCTTTCTCACGAATCGATGAACTTTTGTAGTCTTTTTCCTCATGTCAGTATGTATAGTCTAAATTAGAGGTTTTTAGATTTAACATGTATTTCAGCATGTCTGTGAAATATTTTATACAATCAAACTCCGAATCAACTAATAGAAAAATATGCCCATGTGTCTTCTTCTCTTATTATCTTGTCTTACTTCCAAGTTTTTTTATTTATTTATTATTTTTAAAAATTGTTATATTTTGGGTATATAACATTTGGTGTCACACTGTCATCAAAATGTTTCTTAGTTACTTCATATAAACTTTAATTAACAGTTGGTTCTATTCGTTTTGAATTAATACATTTATATGGAGGCTCGGTGGCCGTGAGCTTTAAGGCATGAGCACTTAACACTCCGTCCCAAGGGTCGTGGGTTCGATTCCCACTAGGGATGATGGCTTTTCTTTCAAAAAAAGGAAAGGCATCAGCCCTACCCTGGTTAGAAAAGGTTGGTAACCTATAGATAACCTGTCCTCAAATTCGCTGTCAATAATGAATGGACGTTAAAATTTAAATAAATAAATACATTTATATATTCAAAGAGTTTCCCATCGAGGTGGTTGAAAGTCAAGGAATACCTGTAGTTGGGATTTAGGACTGAAAAACATTTAGATTTTTTTTAAACCTCTAATTTGGATGTTTGAGTATGCTCTTTGACAGCCTTGTTCAGCGATACTTCCTAGGGGGGGGGGCGGAGACCAAAGATAAAATTTATACAACTATGAGGAAAATAAGATGTATTTGAGCTAACTCTGTCCTTAGCCATAAATCAAGATTATTAGGGATTTTCATCATATGCTTCTCAAAATGAGACGTACATCTTAAGTGCTTCGCTGTTTTGGTGTATCACTAAGGGTTTCAACGATATTTTAATTCTACTGTGTATATGACGGGGGAACGTATTATCTTAATATTTTCCTGAAGTATTATTATAATTCGAAAAGAAATTACTAAATGCATATTCATTTTTAGTTTTTACACATTCATACAAATTTCTTTGTACAGTTTTTAATTTATAGATACACTTCTTCTCTTCACCACCTTTTCTAAATAGGTACAATAGGCATCTATCTCTGATGCTTGAGGTATTTGAGAAATTGCATGTTGATGAATGGTTGTTGTGTTCTCCGGGTCTTCTTCCTCCAGTCCACAGTTTGTACATACTTTGGTCATTCATATTTTGTATCTCTGAGGGCAGATGCTGAGGTAAAGAGTCGTTTTATTTGCTAATCTTAATTGACTTATGTATCTGTGTCTATTTATATCTATCGTTGTTTGTAGGTAGGCTATTATTGGTATGTATCGCATAGTATATCGTGCTGTAGGAGGCTGCGTTGATGTGCTCTTCATCTCCTTTAATGACCTGTGCTTTTATTTTTGGGGCCATGTCTTGGATTAATTTGAAATTTTTGTTTGAAATAAGCAAAATTAAATATAATGGATAACTAGTCAATGATTGAATTGATCTCTAATTTATGGCAAAGAATTTCAACAAGGATTTTGAGGTTGAATAGATAAGAGGATTCAGGGATGGTCGGATGCAGGATGGAAGGGAGAGAGAGTTGGTCCATACAGACTCCGTTATCTGCTGACTCGGTGTCAGGAAGATAAAGCATTTCCAATCTACTTGTTCGACGGTTCAAACTACTCTCTCGTACTCTCGCTACATGTATCAACACTCGTTCTAACATCCTTGAGGTGTTTTCTCGGAGGGACAAGTCAAGGAATGGGCAATAAACATCAAGGATTTGAATGCTATTGGGGAAAGTGTCCAGGTTATTTTTATGACTTGGATAATACGTTATCGAGAGGGGGCAACAGATTTTTATCTTATTATAGTATTGTCTACAAAGTTAAAGCAAATATTACTCTTCTTAGGCTACCTGGACACGAAAACATTAAAATGAGTACAGCTGTGGATTTACAGACAAAACTGGCTACAAACCGACCTGTACCTACCATTATCACCGTGACACCTGACATGAGCAAAATCATGCAAACCAACACACTGCGTGAATGGTAAGGAAATTCCTTGTGACGAGTGAATGTAATGCAAGACAAATTACGGACGTGACTAACGCCTGGAAAAAAGAACCATTCACTCAACAATAAGAAGTTAATTTTATCCTGGTAGCGGACAGGCCACACCCGACTTACCCACTCATACATACTGGACAGAAAAGAAAGACCAACTTCTGGACAGCGCAACAGAACGTTAACTGTTAAACCTATGCTGACTAAAAACGCAAGAACTTTGCAATTCCTCAGGACTTTCTGATAGAAGTGGTGGGTCTTTTGTATAATAAGCATACACTTTTCAAGAACTAGTAACAGTTACTCATTTTATCATTATTTGGAACATATGATTCACCTCTAACCTAATTCTGTATTTAAACGCATTCATTTATCAGATTTACGCACTATCCAGTAAATCATAGTGAAAATTTTGTAGATCCCATTACTAGATCCCACACACAGAGAATTGAGTCTTTGTGGGCTAGTTTGAAGCGAAGGAACAAGATTGGATTCATATTTTTGTGAATTTGTGTGGAGAAGAAGATATGAGAAGGAAGACCTATTTCATAAAATATTGCATTCAATGTTTGAATATTGGCCACCTTCAGCATGATTTATTTTGTTCAGAATTAAATAAAGTTATTTTCTTTTTTTATAAACAAGCATTTATCTTGTTTTGTAAACATAACCTAGAGTGTAGTAAAGTAACAGTAGAGTAACTGTTACTAGTTCTTGAAAAGTGTATGCTTATTATACAAAAGACCCGAAGTGGTATACCGAACATTCTAACACATTTAATCGAAAGTATAATTATTATATTTGATTTTTACTGTATATAATTTTTTTAATACCTTTTCTTAGCCTAGTTAATTGTAAACACCCTCTTGGTACATTTCATAAATTGATAAGTCAGGATAATAATATGATATTTTTGAAGCATTATTGATTTCCGCGACAGAGGCGATTAACTCATTAGAACGGCAGAATCAAAACCAGGCTAAATGATAGTTGGTTATAATGCTAACAATTTTTTTTTTTTTTTTTTTTTTTTTTTTTTTTTTTTTTTTTATTTCAATCTCCTTTATTGATATTTACAATCTGTACAGATATGTACAGTAAGTAAATTTGATCTAACAATGGCAACACACTGGATTATATGAGGGGAGAAGGCAGACATTACTGCTACTCCCAATAAAATTGGTTGAACTATGTACGCTATTTAAAATATTTACACAATTTCTTGCAATAAGTTGTCTCGTGACCAATGGCGGCGGAGAACAAAAATATAAAACACAATAATTATATACAGTGAAAATAAAATATTTTCATTAAAAATTAAATGTATTAAATTAAATTAAATTGAATATTATTTTAAAAGAAAATGTTTTATTCAATTTGATTTTTACTGTATATAATTTATTGTTTTACACTTTGTTAGCTATATTGTGCTATTAGCTGTTATACTCTCATCCCAGTGCCTCGAAAAAGTGACTACAAAATAGAAACTACGTCCCCATTAGCCAAATGAAAACCATGGATAATCTTTTATAAAATATAATTAATATATCGTCGATACAAATGCAAAGTATCGAATGTGAAAAAACGCATTTTTCATTTTAAATCTTTACTGATTGCTGTTGGACTGATGGATGGAAAACTCTCTAATCTAAGTTCACCCAGTGAAAGGAGGATGTAGCCACTGTCAAAAGGTCGAATCTGCCGACTATTTGACTGTTTAAAAGCAAAGTAATAAATAAAAGTATTTTCACTCTTGAAAGTGGTGATTTTCACATTCGTTAGTTTGCATTTGTATCGACGATATCATTAAATAAATAAGTTGGTATTATCTTAAAATAGTGAACACTCTCATAAAATCTCAACCAGCCTAATAATGGTTATTGTAGTTTGTATGAATCAAAATTAGATAATGTTGATTATTATATTTGATGTTTTTCAATCTATTGACATTGAAGCGAGTGCAAAAGATATGCAATATCAGATAGCATCCATCGGTATTTCTTTAATTTATAATTAATTGAAGTTTACTTTTGTTTCAGGTAAACGGATTGGACTCTCAGACTTTTCTATCAAGCTAAGGTAAGACAAGGAAGTTTATTAGGTGAGACTAAAACCACATAAAGTCTCCTGTCTCCTACGGGATTCAACCTAAAGCTCTCTTCTCCACCAGATTGCCATTACCCCTGACAGGACTTACTACTTTCCCGAAATAGGATTCGGTCTTTTTGTTTATAACAAAATGAACCTTATAAATAAATTTTAGGGCACTGAGTACAGTGTCTGAAGTACAGCACAGTTTTAATTTAGATGGTACCAAAGCAGAGACGCATTAAGGGTAACGAAGGAGCTAACCAAGCTGGGATAGAATATACTTCATTTCTACCAGCTTATCAGTGAGATTGAACTATCAGTGAAAGATGGACTTTTCATAACTATTTAATGATTAAATAAAGGTTAAATTCAGAATAGAAGGTTAAATCCATCTCAAAAAATAATTTTCTACCATGGACACTATGTAAGACTATAAGTCCTCAAATACCACATGCAATGTTTGCCAATGGCTGTATTTGATGAAGTTTTCATGTTCAATGGCACCCCTCATAGTGGACCGAGTTAGCTGGACATCCATTTTATCAATGAATATTCAATTAATGATGATAATATTACAGAAATAAATATCCTATTTTCACAGAACCAGTTACGGTGACTGGTTATAAATTCTAAAATTTTAGAATTTAAAAGTATTATATTATTATTCTTACCAGAAAGTAAAATAAGATTTTTTTTTTTTCATTTTTCTTCTCTCACACCGACTTCTTGCCCATAACTGCCGAGTAACATAGGTATTTTCATTGTTTCACACCGCCTAGAAGGATTTAGTTTTATTTTACGTAAATGTACCATACAACCTCCAATATTAAAATCTGAACTTTCGAATGTCAATCCGTAAAACATTGTAATGACCCCCTGTGTGCTCGGATTTTTCCTTTATTTGACATGTTCCTTTAGTTCACTCAACCAAAGAAGGCACTAATGCCTTTTGAGCCTTGCACCAAATTTAGATTGTGCGTAGGTGGAATGCCAGGTGCCGCGTTTATAGATACCCTAATGGTCTACCCGGCCTCCTGACCTTTAGGGTGGTCCATTGTTTCATCTCTCATTGATGGAGTATTGTTTGTCTCTATTTGGAACCTGAATTGTGTCCTACGAATAATCTCTAAAGGACTATTATCGTTTCTAGAGGATAACATCATTATAACAAATTATTTATTACTTACGGTAAAAATACGTCGTCTCCTGATAGTTATGTACCCCCCCCCCCTCAGCAACAAAAATAGATATGCTAATACTACCGACTTATCTATCTACCTAAAGCCTACATTTCATCTTGCACGAAATTGTAGGCTATCGAAAGAAAATCAAATTCTACACGGAATTGCAGCCTATCTCTCTAACCGTTTAAGATAAATTAGTGAAACTTTTTTCTGTAGTTCGGGTTTTAAAAATCCTTCAAAAAGATGCATATCCCGTACTTTTGTACAATACCTAAGCGCATGCGCAAACAAATGCGAAAAATAGAGCCTGAGGCTTCATAATGAAGTATGCCAGGTTGCACACCATATTTTAGCATCTTTTTCCGCTGAATATAATAATGAAATCCGTTTTTAAATACGATCCAATTCATTACGAAGTCTCTTTTTTATGCATTTTTTGCACTTAGGTATTGTTTATTGTTCATAAAAACACGGAATATGCATCTTTTTGTAGGATTATTAAATCCCGACCTACGGAAAAACTAATTTTACTAATTTATCTCAAACGGTAGTAGAGATATTAACATGAAACCTCGAGTCTGGTACACGCTATATATTCTCATTATTGTAGATCGTATTGAAAAACTGATTTCACTATTATATTCAATAGAAAAATTCTAAAATATCATGGCTGATATATCTAAAATAAAAGGGCTTCATCATAGAAAATATTCCTGTTCTTGGAATATTCTTAAACTATTTGTACCCCTAGTTACAGCTCTTCCAGACTTACTAAATTGTTTATAAATATCTGAAACGTATTTCTCTTAGTCAAACCAGGTTTCTTCCAAGCTCTCATATCGCACGGTTGGCCGTGAAGAAAAGAAATGGCCAACGTTTTGACGGATCTGATGGGTACACAGAAGAAGCGTGGAGTGAAAGGTGTGACAGTGTGCTACTTGTACTGCACAATGACCTTGGTAACTGCATCCCTCTATTTGGAGCGTAGGTAGCTCAGCATGACAGAAATAGGTCATGTTAGGAAAGGTATCATCTCTCTATAGAAGTTCTTTCGTCTCCTTTCCCTTTCAACAAGGCCTTGGCATCTAACAGTGGAACGCTCTTATCTTTTTCTTTCATGTGTATTTATACTTTAAAACAGATATTACTTAAAAGTTTACATATACACAGTTTGTATATGCAAGTGTATATATATATATATATATATATATATATATATATATATATATATATATATATATATATATATATTTGAATCACCTGTATTTTCTTGATCTACGGGGTCTAAAACGCTACATTTTCTAATCAGCACTTCCGTCATGAGGTCTACCTCAAAAGCGGGGTCCCTCCCTATATGAACGTACTAAAATATATCATGGAAGACTTAAAAAATGAGACACAAGAAGTAATGCTACCTCGATTTAGAGTTGGCCGCACAGTTATCCGACACTTTTATTGCTCTCTGCAATACACATCTTGAAAAATTGCAGACCTTATAAGCAAAAATACCAATCAGCCAAAGTTTTTTTTTTTTTTTTTTTTTTTTTTTTTTTTTTTTACGGGCATTGACATAAATCTTGGCCTTTAGCACCAAGTTAATTAACCAAATTTAATAGAACCTATTCGAAATGCTCATTTATTGCTGCTGTTTGATGGGAATTAAATTACTTTTGTGATTTTAACAGCCTGAGTTGAATTCCTTAATCCATTCTCAACACGCATTATTTTTGTCTTCAGCCATGACGCGGTCCGTCAACATAGATTTTATGACAAATATTTGTGAAGTTATCTCCAAAAAAGCGATATTGTTACCCCGTTGTCCAACGGTTATAATATTGTTTATAAGTTATTATCAATATTATAAGCAGTTTAAGTCCATGGTCTTTTAATCCATCCAAATAAAACTGTTTATAAAAAGTAATATAGACAAAAAATATGAACTAAAACATTTAGAAAAACTATTTGAGTCTAATTATATTGGAGAATAAGGACAAAATGAGGCCATGAAGAGGTTGACCTCATACAACGCTCCCTGACACTGAATCTGCTATCGATCGTGTTGACTCTGGCTGCCTTGCTCGAATGTAACCACATTTAATTCTGGCCCAGTAGTCATCTTACTTATGTAAATATCTGTTACTTAAGAATAGTTTTATTTATATATTTTCTTTTTTTGTGGTTTTACGAACATTTTACAACGGATTACGTTTCAGAATGTTGCGAAGGATCAATTACCTCCAGGATTCATTCCCCTTTTCTTGTCCGTCATATTTTTTTTTTTCATAAAAGAAATATGTTATAACTTTGAGGCAAATGTTTGTTACTGATATCTTTGTAAATATTTCTCTCTTGTCTTGAACTTACTTTTGACAGGTTCATGTTGAAAAAGTCTTAAGAGAAAAATAAGTTTTTCTGATTCCGTGGAAGTTTTACGGCCAAGTTTTGGAGAGGTGGACGTAATTAAGTAAGAGATAAACATTTCTTTATTGCGGCTTCTTAGAAATAAATAACAGAAGAAGCAAAAGTATAAATATATCATTTATTTATTTATTGAGTGTTCATAGCAGGGTGATTTACTCTTTATGTCTATGTGTGAACAAAGCTAAATAATCCTGTGACTATAGAAACAGATATTTTCGTTCGAAGGTTGGATTAGCGGTCCCAGGCCGCCCCTAGGCCCACGCAGCCTTTAATTCATTTTTTAATGGGTTCCTGCAAAAGGGGAAATCAGTACTGACCACAATATCTTCCTAGTATACAATATGGTAAAGAATCAGGTGCTTCTACAGTATCTGCCGCTTTGGACCCTTTTGGCCTGTTACGGGACTGATATAAACTTATAGAATAGGTTAACAAAAGAAAAAAAAAATATATTGAGCTAATTTAGGCGCATTATAATAAATAAATATAATTGTCTTATCTGCGCATTCTAATTATCGTGCCTTCTAGCAAATAATTGCTTTCCTAAAATATATTTTATTTTCCTTGATACTCTACAATTGTTTCTCAATTATTTCTTCTAAAATTGACCGGAGGTAATTTTTTCTTTAAATCTTCACCAATTAGAATGTCGAGCGAATTGGCATTGGAGAATGGATTTAATTCCATGTCTAAAATTTTTGATAATTTGCGAGGAGATACAGAAGCGCTTACTATTGGCGCATGTGGTTGATTTTATTTGTGGACCTATATTAGATGTATATGACAGCATTGTTGCTATTGTAAATAATGTTGTTCTTACGTTCGGTCATTGACCATCTGCTAATTTAGAAATACATAATTTCTACTTGAAGTTGTTTATATTATTGCAATAAGTTCTTTATACATTGTTACTAAGTAACTAATGCGCCTTATATCTCAATAATTCGATCCAATTTACAGATAATTTAAGTAATATGTCTTTTCTTACATAACTTTTGGAAGGGTTTATACATTTTGAGGGGTCTGCTGAAGGAATGGCTCTTGAAATTACAATCTAACCTTGAAGTAAAAGTTCCTGCTTGAGATATATTGAAAGTATAGAATGTGGAAGCAGCAAGTCAAACAGTAGCTGAGGGGAATGGAACCTTATCGGTTGGAGTTTTTTAACAAGTCTTCTTTTTCTTCCTTCTTCCCTTGTCGCAGAACGGTACCCGCCTCCATGTTTGACAGGCCAGTCGATAGCTGCGCCCTTTTCCTGCCTGATAAAGAACTAAAGCAAGTCTTGGTCTGCCGCCTCCACCAAATGTGGAGACATTTCTTTAACACTCTTGCAGTATGTTTCATTTTAAATCCAAACAGTGTGCAGTTGAGGGTTGAACTTCCATCAATTTCCCAGTGTGTACTTCTGTGTGTTGCTCAGGAACTCATCAGCTGGCACTTGGTCATAATGGCTGCTCTATATCCACAATCTCATATCAGATCATGCTATCTGCCAAAAACGGTCACTACGCTAAACCTACATGATATTTCAATGCTGTTTTATTGTCGCCTTCGCCCATATTTTTGGCTTTCTCCTTCATCCTTTTCTTACGAAACTGGAACTAAATTTTTCTTTAGATTTTTTTAATTTACTGGGATATGTTATTTTACAAATAATATAATTGCAGTATTTATGAGTTTAGTTATATGCGAGGAAATAATAGAATAATGTTTAATAATTATGTATTTTTATTAATTTTTTCAAGATCATGAAAGATAGTTTTCTAGTCATCGGTATACCCTATAACCTATTTCAACTAAAGAGTCTTAGATTGTTAAGAATGAAAAAAAAAGGACTTGGAAAATACTTGATAAACTAGTCTTTAAGCTTGGACGATGTGAGGATTCTATATCAGTAAACAAGGTTATCAAGTTTTTGCTGCAGTAATTTTAGTTCAAATGGACGAAGGATGACTGCTTGGTTTTACAATTGAAATCATTTCACCTTGTCAGGATTGTAAACATTTTAGCTCTAGACGTTTTCCTGTAAGGGAATGATATTACATTTATTTCCTTTATGCTTTTATTAACTTTTTGACTGCACGATATCAAAAGTCTACTTTCTCCTAACAAATATCCGAGAAGTAAACCGATATTCGGAGCCCGATATTTGGTCACCCGTGACGCAAATTCTGGAGATACCTAGCTTGAACGGCTTCAATTAAGGGCGTTTCCTACCATGAGCAACCTTGGCGTTACTATAGAACTTCTTACTCATGTCTTGCTATTTTCCCTCGAAACTGTAATTTAGATTATAATTTTGCTATTAAACAAATTAAAAAAACTTGTTGGATAGAAATGTTCAAGAACAGCGAGATTGTTAGTGATGCAGTGAACCCCAAATGCGGACTGCAAGTGCGTATAACCCATTTCCTCTTGTTCGTTACTTCCGTTTGAACAGGGTTAAAGGAAAGGGATATTTCAAAGACATAATAAAAACCCTAACTTTCTCGTTTTTTTTATGTATTTTTACAAACTCACTTTACTGTCAAAAACCTTTAAAAAACAGGAAAAGTTATGAACACCTTCAGTGGGACGAACACTAACCGTGGGACCTAAATTCTTGAGTCTTTTTTTTCTCCCTTTAAGCACGTTATGTGGGAAATTTTATGAGCTTTCGAATAGTTATCTTACATTAACCAACTTATTTTCAATTGTTTTTTATTTATTTAACAAAAAAATAAATGAAACCCCTGAAACTGTCATTTCTGTTAATTAATTTTTACATGACATTTTTTTAATACCAAAATTCATGTTTCAATATTCATAAATCATAATGTGAATAAGTGAAGGGGTCGGGGAAAAATGGTGCCAAGCAACATTTTTAACAAAATCTAACTATAGCTGCTACAAGATTAAGTAACAAGACTAAGCATAAAGAGCTTGTAGTAATATTTTAGTAGCATTTGCATCATAGACTGATAGTCCCACATAATATTCAACATATAGCAGCTACAGTTAAGGTTTGTTAAAAATGTTGCTAGGCACTATTTTGCCCCGACCCCTTCATAAGTAAAACGTATGTAAAAATCTATTATTATTGAAAATGCTTAATATTACTCTTATTGTGTATTATTGCATTCTATCCCCTTTGTCAAAATTCAGAAATAAAAACAAAAGAAAGAAGGGGAGCTGTAATATAAGATTTTACACAAAGAACAGTGACTTTCTTCTGACGAAATTATCTCTATACAGTACAGAGGTGTTAATAATCAGATATGAGTACAATTTACTCTTACACAGATTGTGCTCTTAAAAGAGATTCATATATATATATATATATATATATATATATATATATATATATATATATATATACATATATATATATATATATATATGCCAGAAAAAAAGCAAGAAAAAGTGGAAAATATATAGATGGTCATCTTTCACCAGAATTTATATATATATATATATATATATATATATATATATATATATATATATATATATATATATATATATATATAGGTTACCTAGGTAGTCTGCTATATCGTTACTGTGACGCACAAATTTGGTTTTGTTCAGTAACGGCGTTTAGACGTTATTGTCTTAGCCTGTAATGAATATATTTCCACAAAAAGTATGACCCAATCATTTTAAGATTACATAATCACATGCTGCAGTGAAATCCGCAGTGCTGTTAGCTCAGTACATTTATACGATCTGACACATAAGATACATTAGTACTAGCGTGATCTGCGTGCGTGAGGGGAAGCCAAAGGCGGTAGCTCTTCAGAACAGGGTATCATTATTCAGAGTAAATTTCAATCAGTCTGTGATGTAAGTGGTCAATAATTTGCCTCCTAGTGCATCTTTCTGAAATTGCTGTAAACTACAGATGGTGCTCGTATTATAATAAATTCATATGATTTATTCATAAAGAGGTAATACTCAAAGAGTTATTGTCATCTTCAATTGCCTTATAGAGCTAATAATAAGTTGTATTGCAAAAACAAGGGTGAATGTTAAAAAAATATAAACCATGGAAGAAAAATATCCAAAACTAAGCTGCCTAAAATGAAATAACGTAGCCCCGTGATCGGTTATGGCAGTGAAGTGAACGAAAATCATTGTAATTATATCAAATATATAATATGGATATATAAATAAAATATATAATATAGAAATTTTCTCTCCCCCTCAAGAAATCATTACCTACGTCTCAATCCCCGCAGAGACCTGTTGGACGGCAAAAGCAGTACATTTTTTTTTTTTTTTTTTTTTTTTTTTTTTTTTTTTTTTTTTTTTTTTTTTTTTTTTTTTTTTTTTTTTTTTACGGCGCGTCAACATCTAGGCTATTAGCGCCGAACAGTTCATCTTCTCAGGAGAATCGTTTCTAACAAAAGACGTTATTCCGCTGGAGGCTGGAGGACACCTGAAGCATTGTCAAACTCCAGTTATCAAATTAAATAATGCAGTTGGATTGTAGATTGCAATATATCTCTTAATTAGTACATTTAAGAAAAACAACTTACATGGAGGTATACGAAATCTCCATTATGACCGATATAAGAAAGAATGTTTAACTTCTGTAAGATATGGCTTTAAGTGTTATTAATGGTCACTACCATGAGCATCGTGGCAGGCTTTCCATGAGAAGCGTGTGAATACAATTGGTAAAGCGAGTATAAAAAAAAACAAAAAAAAAAAAAAACAAAAAAAACATGAAACATTTTAGTACTAGCTCGGGGTATGAACTCAGGTCCTCCAGCATATTAGTCCAGTACTCTACCACTGTGCTAACCTCGTCCCCGGTGATGCAAGGGTACTAAAGAAAAAATGGCTTAGGTATAAGCCAGAAATATATATATTTATTGAAGACGATTTTCCAGTTTTAATTTGTTTATTAAGTCTACTAACTTGCCAGTAAATCGCTTTGGGACAGTGAAAAGAGAAAATAATGGAGATATAATGGATTCAGAAAGCGTCAAGGGAATAAATCAGCCTCGACATAATTTGAATTGGCTGCGGGAAATAATTCATCTGCCTTTTGAATATTCAAATGGCTGCAAACTTATTCCTCCAATCACAATTTGTTTTGGAAGAGATTACAAAAAAGAACATTATAGACAGATTTGAATTAGTGTAAAATATATTGTCCAAACAAAATCAATGGTTGTTTCTTTTGTATTATGGAAATTTTATTATTAAAGGCTTTCTATGTGTTTGCAAATTTATAGACTTTAAAATCCTTTCTTTTTTGGATTTGTTTTATATTGATTTGCCAGTATAAATTTACACATTTCTATTCATCTTATATCTAATTTATTTGACGACCATGATCTCTCCACCATAATATAAAATCCGGTTGTCAGTTTGGTCCATTTTATTTTCTGACAGTCTTAATAACACGGACTAACACAACAATCTTAAACTTTACTACTGGAGCAAAATGTTTTATACAAAAAAGTGAGATTAGCACCGGAAATGCTTGCTGGATTGCTGAACGTGTAAAGCAGATTGGGGAAAATGGAAGCAGGAAATGTCATTCAAAAGACATTCTATCACGATCTTTGGTCGATTTTAAACCTTGCCAAATAACGTTCAACCCAAGTCAGAGCCTACAATTCGGCTTCATCGAGCTCCTAGCATACAATCTTCATCGAGCTCCCGGCATACAATCTTCATCGAGCTCCCAGCATACAATCTTCATGGAGCTCCCGGCATACAATCTTCATCGAGCTCCCAGCATACAATCTTCATCGAGCTACCAGCATACAATCTTCATCCAGGTCCTAGCATACAATCTTCATCGAGCTATTAGCATATAATCTCCATCGAGCTCCCAGCATACAATCTCCATCAAGCTCTCAGTACAGCTTCATGGGAGCTCCATGAAGATTGTGATCTTCATGGAGCTCCCAGCATACAATCTTCATCGAACTCTCGGTACACAATCTTCATCGAGCTTCCAGCATACAATCTTCATCGAGCTCTCAGTACACAATCTTGCTCAAGATTCCTGGACACAGTTTTCCTCAAGCTCCGAACATACAGATCCCAGTAAAGGCTTTTCTCGCCAATCTGAAAAAGTCTCAAGATGATTTGATGGCATGGAGTCACTGAAAACGGCCACAGAATATTGATTTGATGAGCGAGTACATTTTTTTTTTTTTTTTTTTTTTTTTTTTTTTTTTTTTACTTTTTTGTAGGGAATTAGATGCATCTACGAAAGGAAGAGTAGGGTAAGTGACCCAATAGTTGACACTTTAAGGAAGGGTTATTTTACTTAAAGTAATTCTTCGCTTAGTTTTTGAAGATAATAAATTTTGAATGTATCAAATTGTTCGTCAGCTCATTCTCTATGAAATTCATATAATCCAATTTTAGATACATTAAGTATTTCAAGTAAAATAAATCAATAAAGGCTGTCTTACTTTGGTCCTAATGTTGACACGTCTGCAGTAGGTCGGTGCCTAAGTTTGACTTTTCTGTTCCCTAAGGATGACAGTGAAGGAAATTGAAAATAATACAACTTCATTCTTTAAACAAACAATCAAATTTCTAGTAAGGGATTTTTCTTATTTTTTGTTCAATCTAGGCTTGGCTCTTTCTTTCTTGGCGATTTCAGCTGTGTTTTTTTTAATGCAGGATTTGCCATATGGTTGACGGTCCATTCATGAACTTTTAGCTTCCTACCTTTTTTAAATGTTCGGAAACCTGATAAATCCATAGATTGGATAATGTGAGGAGCATTTGTAGGTACCACAAATAGATTAAGAAGTTGTGTGACCATTTCAAATTGCAGAAAACTATTATAAAAAGTTGTCTGTCAACATTAGGACAGAATGTCAAATTTAGGAAAACATGTTGTCAACTTAAGGTTCCAGCCATAAGAAATGAATAAAATCAGGATACATGAATTTCTAATGAAAATCTCAACTAAATGTGCTAGTATGCATCACTGACAACCGTTTTCCTAAAGCTGACATTAGTGTCAAGAAAAGGAGCCCTGGTTGTTTATTGGGTTCCCAATGTTGACACTACCATAATTTCATGATTTTTTTATTTAACTTGAGTCAAACCTTTTACAGTCCATAATTTAAGTATCATAGAGTTCATAGAGGTCACAAAAAAACAATTTAATGCACGCATTACAAAACAAAATTCTTAAGAAATATTCTTAATCTCTTATCAAATTCACTAAGTGAAGAGAGCAGCAGGAGTTGACTCGAGGATTTTTCATACTAAAATGGCGCCAGATGTTATTAACGGAGTTGCATAGTTGATCGGGTTAGTCAACATTATTCTACAACAACTGTTCTTTCATTTGGATACAAACTTATTGAATTCTCTTGAATCTAATTGTTATTTTTCAAATTTAAATTTGAAGTGTCAACTTAAGGAGCAGTGTCAACGATCGGGTCATTTACCCTACATGTCGATACGTGACCCCTGAAGCTGAAAATTGAATTTATTTGCACCCCATCAGTCTTTTTTTTTATGCCAGTTGCAAAACTTCCTGACCGCCCCTCATATTTATGTGCTTTGCAAACTAAATTGTTTTTTTTAATACGTGTCTTTTTTCGGAGGACTCAGAAAGGGATATAAGTTAGGCCATTACTGAAGACACAATCTATTTTATGCACAATTCATGTTTAATTTAATATTCGTTCAGGACTTTTTTAACTCGGAAGCATTAAAGCGACAAGAACTATTCATTATACTCATTGGACTTCCAGGTGAAGGAGGGTGTTGATTATTATCTACACCCTCCTTCACCTGTAAATGGTATTCATACAATCTGCAGGGATGAATAGAAATGCATAATACATATAATAAATAAATTTACACTTAAGGCCTTGGACAGCTATTAAACTATTCCTGTATTATTTATATCTGACTTAAATCCATAATCGATAGAGAATATGTATATACATCTAGTTTCTAGTGCTAACGTTTAGGTAACACGTGCGGGGTATAAAATCTTTCATGCTCCTTCATATGAGACTTTTATTAGTTTTTTCTTTACGATCAAATTTTTATGGTTTTTATACAACTACGTAAAACCACGAGCTACTAAAATGAAATTATCGAAGTTTTCTAAAACGAAATAAAGTTGTTTACCAGAATGAGAATATTATGCTTTTTGCCATTTTCCAAATAACTGCTATCTGCTTTTCTGCCGCAGCAAAAATAAGTTGAAAGTTGTTTATTTTTCTCATTCTAACTGCTTTGTATTCACAATCATAACATTCGGTTTCATTAAAAACCGAATTCTGATGAATTATGATTTTACCATCGCATATTTCTACAGTTTTTTTTTTATTGTTTATCCTAATCCTGCCAGAAAATAATTTATTCGAATAGCCTTTTATGCCATTACTATGTCTGTTATATTAATTATTTTTTATTTTCTTTTTTTAACTGTATTCATTTCGAGATATTGATTTCTAATTTCTGAGTAAACGATTTTTTCAGCGATTGTGAAGTATGGGTAATTTTTAATAAAGTTCAGGTTTTTTATTTTAGAAACGTCGAGGAGTAAAAACATTTTTATCTACAGGCTATAGTTTTTAGCCTGTTTTCCCTATCCATATAGGGAGGAAAACTCGCTCGACATCATTACCATAGAAGACGAAAAAAGGTTCTTCAAATTTTATATATATATATATATATATATATATATATATATATATATATATATATATATGACACAGATGTTTTAAAATTAATGTAATTAAATGTATAGTTTTCGATATGCGTATATAGAACTTATATTAGCAAGTAAGATTTATTAATAAAAGATAATACAGTGAAAGAAAGGTATTTAAACCTAATTAAAACTATATATCACTTGATGATTAGAATTGACGCCGTTCTTGTGATTAGTAAAACTGTAGGACTTTCATTTCTGTCCATGAAAATATTACACCACGTTTCTTTCCTTCCTGCGGAGTGGAAAATAGTGATATTCCATAGTTAATAAATATACTTGTAAGTAAAATGATTATCTGAATAGCGGTCATATTATTGGGTGGAATTATTACTGAATTAAACATTCGTATGCGCTTCAAAAAATCATTAATATTTAGAAATGCGCTGATATAAATGAAAATGATTTGTAAATGTATTCCTACAGCGTGAAGTTGTATTAAAGTTCACATTATGAGTTCTCTTTACTGCGTTGTTTTTTTTTCCCCTAAAGACTACAGTTATAGAAAGCGGGATAGACTTCAACTGTCTAGAAACACAGAATTTCGCAGAACATGTGTTTTAATTATTTGCATGTCGCACGCTACAGACTCAAACAATAATTTTTAGTTTCTTTTTGATTGAATGTTACTAGCCTTTGTATTACTTCTATAGTAATTTGACTTGAATTTCTTTTTTATATATGTATTGGCTATTGACCTCAATTATTTCACATAAATGCAATGTATATACAGCTCTAAGTTAATATTATTATTATTAATAATAACATGTAAATAGCAGCTCATGTTTTGTTAAACTTCAGTTCCGATATTAGTGACAATGAAATAAGTGATATCTAAAAATTTTAGTTAAATAGAGATAAAGGTAATAGTTTATTTAAGACTAATTCAAAGTTTTAATATTCGTATGACCACGAATATATATATATATATATCTGTGTATGTGTGTATATATATATATATATATATATATATATATATTATATTTATGCAGTTTTTGACCTATGAGGCCTTTCCAAAAAGAAGAGAAAAAATATATATACCGAAGAGGTCAATTTACAAAAAAATATACAGAACTCCTATAGGCCGAAAAGATGTGAGGAACTCCAAAAAAAAAAAAAAATAAATAAAAAAATAGAAAAAAGTGGAAGGCCAGCCTTGGCTGGTGAATGTTCTTTTAAGATTTAAAAAGGTTTTATTTTCCTTTTTGTTAGTTGTTGACTGATTTAATTAGATGACTATTACTACTTATAAGAAAAGTTTCTTGTGAAGAGATGCCAAGTGCCAAAAACGCCTCGACGTATAAATAAAACATTTTTTGACCTATAAGGCCTTTACAAAAAGAAGAGAAAAAATATATAGAAGAGGCAAATTTACGATATATGCTACATATATATTACTTTTAATTAATTTCCTTTATTTATTAAATCATCAAAAAATCAGTAAAGTGTATTAACTCAATGATTCTTATAACCGAGAACTCGCGAGACTCTTAACTTGAACTCATGACAGTAGCTTTTAATGCCGGCGGTGGAATAACTTGTCCGAAAGCAATATAAAACTATATAAAGATAAATAAATTGAAGCTCTTAATGAATGTTTTTAAGAATATTGACTCGTCTAAAATATATTATTATTTGGGGATGTTACATTGCCTTTTCATTTTATGAAACGTCAGAGATTCTCTGTACGTGCACGAGAATGTTTGCTGTTATTTGTAAGAATTGAAGAAGCCGTGATTAAGAGGCTCAGAATTGGTCATCCACTACTTATACACTCATTTAATGACGAAGCGAGAACAGATTCCCTTAACGCTAAGATTATTTCGTGCTTCTATTTTGAAATCAATTTTCTGATACGCCCAAATTTATCCTTATAACATCAATAAATAACTCAAGTTTCTTTCTCTTTGCCAAGATTTCAAGTAATTGCCTAACCGAAGTACGGAATACTATTACGGTCTCCTGAGGGGATTAGAAGTTGGGGCCTAACCCTGTTTCTCTATACTCCACCAATTGGATATACGAAGGACTTGAGTCGTCTCACTTTTATGTTGAGGGGCGGTTTTCTTGCTATGTCCTCTTTTTATCTCTCTTAATTTAGTCTTTCTTAATTAACAGGACGGGGATTCACAGAGTCTTTGCTGTGAGGATAGCATTGCATTGCTACTTTGAGTTAGTCCTATCTTTTACGTACAACATTTTTAGCAATATTCAAGTACCCCTTCATGAATCCATAATCTAAAGGATGTAATTGTCCTCTGTTTTGATTTGAAAAACGTTAAAAAAAAGATGAAAAGAAAAGTATGCTTGAAAAAAGTGGTTAAAAACATTAGCCATAAATTAGATGAATTACTTCGGATTACCGGTTCACGGATTCATGAAGACAGTTCTTGTATTGATTGAAACAGTTTACAATGGCCAAATTCTACTTCATTCACTTCATTGTTAGTTCAATTCTACCTCCACCTTTACGAGTATCAGTTTGCATTTCTAAACTATCCTAATAAATAACATTTATTTATTTATGAGCATCCGGAACAATGCAAAGATTACATATACTTATTATACATAAATATCCAGTTCTAAAATAAATTAGACATACAATTATATATATATATATATATATATATATATATATATATATATATTATTTGTAGCTACTTTACAAATTTGGCATTTCAAAAATACTTTAATGTTTTTATACATTTTGTTCAAACTTTTAAAATAAAAAAAACCCGTCTTTTCTGCGTTAAAACATTCATGAAAAACATAAGAAAGATATGGTTTTTCCCTTAGAAAATATTTCTGAGATAAATCTGTTTACTAAGAGAAGCTTCTTAGCCAAAGAAAAGGGCGTATCAGTGCTGCTTTGCATTATAAATAAGTTTTCTTATCATCCGAGCTCTTTACATAATAAACACTCTTAGCAGAAGACTCTGTCTAAAGCGAACATCCTCGAGGCTAATGCTAATAAATTTCTGAACTTATTTTTCGTCGGCTCGAAGTGGCGTTTCGGTCAGAAGGCTTATCGGATCCAGGGAAATGTGATGAGCCCCCCCCCCCGAGCGGCCTTTATGTAATTAGACATTTTATTTTTCGTTTTTCAAAATCTTTGTCCCACCGATGGCTATTCAGTTATTAAACGCGGTAACCAATAAGGAATTCATCATTCATGGAAAAATGTGAAAGGCAGACAACAATTTTTTGTTTGGTCATTATTTATGTTACAATGAAAACAAACAAAACCTTTTAATTCCTGTGGATATATCGAAGATAATTTTTATCGACAATTCACAAGAAACGCAGAATAGAAGCCACAAGAGCAGTATCTTGCCGCCAACATCCTTTGTTTTTGCATCCTGTTTACTGAGATAGTTAGCCGTTTCAGTGATACGAAGACAAGGGATGGCTGGAATTCGGCTAGGAGAACAAACCGTCAGAACCTTCAGGAGGAAATCTGTACTGGGCATTTCGGCTGCACTTTGGCAGCCTTCTTCAGCTAAAATTAAATACATACAACTTATAAGTAAAAAAAAAAAAAAAGAAAAAAAACAGTCAGTAACGAGCGTAGTTAATACATATATTTGATCATAACTATACATATATTTGATCATACCTATATATATAAACTACGCTCATTACTGACATTTTTTTACTCATAAGTAGTATATGTTTATTTTTAGCTGAAGAAGGTTGCCAAAGTGCAGCCGAAACGTCCAACAGAGATTTCTTCCTGAAGGTCTTCGTTTTAATAATTTTATTTTTCAGTTCAAAAATTATTTGCATAAGTATAATAAATTCCCTTCACCCTAAGCCGTAAATTGCCAAGCCATATCGAAGATGCATTTTTTTCTTTATTTTTTTAAAAGTAAATTACATGTTTATTAAGGTGGTTTATTGTTTGTGGTGTTCTGTTGTCGCAAGGGCGCGTACATGTATATACCGTCAAACTATAGAAATAGGAAAAATCTCGTTTTTCAGATTCGAGACTTTGCTCTTGGATTGTGGACGATACGGCTTGTCGCAAATTTTCGCAGCCCTAACCCCTTTAGAATAGCCTTTACTGCTTTAAATAAAGTACCGAATAAGACCATTTTTCAATGTATTACTTCCTGAATGAATAGAATATGCTCGTTCTCTAGTTTGGTCCAATTTTCATATTCAATAGTTTGACATGGCAGGGACGACATATAAAATAGTATAATTACTTCTTACAGGTTTCATCTTCTCCGTAAAGGTTTTATAGGTCAATTAAGTTAGATTTAAAAAAAATCTTTATTTTTTTATTTGTTTCTACTACTTGTCCTTCTTTTCAGAAACCAATTAGCAATGAATTACTAAGCTTAATCTAATTTACCTACACTTTCACTTAAACGCAATTGTGCTTTATTTTCAAGAAAAAAAAGTTACATTACCCTTAACATTAAACTGATGTGCTCGAAATGCGTTAGGAAAATGAAAAATAATAATAGAAGTAAAAGGAAAATATATATTGAAGTTCCTGCAAAAAAGTTAAATTTTAACAGAACATTTCCTACTCCTAATCAGTTCATTAACTACTTTTCTATTAAATGATTAAAATCTGTTCCGTTAGAAATATTTCATTGAATAATAAGTGTTAGAGTCTCGAAACTCAGAGTACCACACATATACGAAACACATTTTCTTCGATTCTCTTAGGTTTCGGTTACTCATTGATTCCCCATTGAACTTCTCCTTCGAAATGTATTATTTTTCCACACATAGTAAGGACATACTCATAATTGTCATTTAAGGTAAATCACTTTGGGAGGTTTATGCAAAATTACAGCAGCTCTTAACGAGATTGCTGGTTGGGTTTGTTGAGCTGTTATCCGCCGCTCATGCTTTAGAGGATTTTTGTGGTCTTGCATAAAAATGAAGCTCGTTTTACTACAGACCATTGAGGTTCTTCTTAGGAGGAGTCATAAAAACCGAAAACATATAAAAAACTTCATGCCTAGAAGGGAGTTAAAACTTCAGTCGATCTATAATTTTCGCATAAGTAGAAAATAGTTTGGAAAACGTTTATTACGCTTTGACTTTTTTTTTTGTATTGTATAGTTTAAGTAATTTATTTATTTATGGAATCAGTTTAAAGTGTAAAATGTCTCATAAAATTAACGAAGTTCTCAGTGATTTCATCGAAATTTATAAAAATGAACCATGTTTATGGAAAATAAAAGACGATGATTTTCACAATAGAAATAAAAGGGATGCTGCATATCGCAAATTAGTATACAAACTGCAGAAAATATATCCAAATGCAAACGAGAATATGGCTAAATGTAAAATTAATAGTTTCCGATCTAATATTCGAAAGGAGTAGAGGAAAATTGACTCCTCAAGATTCTCAAAGTAGCTGTTCGTTTTTCGTGTGGAGATATAGCGGCCCTCATTTGTGTATATTTCTTCTTAATGAAAGGAGATACAAGTGACAATAACTATATGTAAACTGAAATTATCATGCGCAGATAATTGCGATAATCTGTTGGTTCATCTCTTAATTCGTTCAGCAGATTGATATGGGTGATCTTATTTCTTCTCTGCAACCATTCCTTACACCATTGTTTGCGTTTCTTTCGTTTGTTTTTACGTGTCTCAAATATTACTGCAAATAGAGAGAGATAAAGTAGATCATCTCCTGGAGGATCCATGTTGAAGACTGACAAACCTGTCCGGTACACCTGAACAGTGTAGGTCACAGGTAGACCGGACAGGTGCACCTCACGGGTGTACCTCTCCGGTCTACCTCATAGTGTGTGGCCGGCCTTAACCAGGATTCGGCTCATGACTATTGTATTTAAGGAAAAGCCACTACCCCTAGTGAGAATCAAACCCACGACCTCAGCACTCCGTCCACCGTGTCTCCAGAGAAATAAAATTAATTAAATTTACTTTTTTAATGAATTGGTCTCTTTCTTCAATGAATGCAGTACACTTAAATACATGGTAGCATGAAGTGATTCAGTAAAGTAAAGAAATGACAGAAAATAATCTTTTGATAAAAAATAGAAAATATTTCACTGCTATTGATATATTCATAACGGGAGAGTGACGTTCGATATTGGACGCAGCTACCCTGAGTGTAAGGTTATGACTGACAGGCAGGAGATTACACTCAGCAGAATGGCTTCATACAAAGCCCTCGCTCTCCAAAAATTAATATTTCATAAATCAATGAACAAAAAAAGTTTAGGAATTATAAGGAAACGTCTGCTACGCAATTTATTTATTTCAAACATAAATTGAGCGGGAAAGCTTACTCCATTCTTCATTTTCTTATTTATAATTTTTTTGAGAGAGTTTAGAAAAATCATTCAAACGAAGTTATACACTCTCCATATAATAAAAAGAATATTTCAGGATTTTGTGTTTATGTTTTGGTTGATTTTAAGGGGTAAGCTTAAAGCGACGTTTGTAAATATATATATATATATATATATATATATATATATATATATATATATATATATATATATATGTGTGTGTGTGTGTGTGTATATATATATTATACATATGCACATTTATTGTTGTGGCTATATTTATATTTGAAGGAGCTACCTATTACGTTGTTGGGGCTTACCTGAGAGCCAATATTTAAATGCGTCTGTACTGGTACAGGTACCAAATAGGTACTGGTTTTAACAAATTCATACGTTGTTTTTAATTGAACATTGACATGTATATTTTCGTTTAACCGTATTTTCATCATTTGTTTTTCATCTATAATTGGAGTTGTATCACCTGATTATTTTCGACAGGTTGAGGACTGTTGTAGCTAACGGATACAAATATTATTTTATTATTATATTATTTTCCCAAATAAAGTTGATGAACTTTATTTGGGAAAATCTGACGTATGAAATTTTAATATAACAGCGTAGATTTTTCGTATAAATTGCCTCAGGAATAGTCGCTTAAAAATTGATGACTACAAGAGGACTATTTATTGGTATTTATTATTTTCAATCGTTTCGAAAATATAGATAGATCATTATAGTATGTTTAAAAACTGAGAAACCATTCGATTATCCTCAAGAGCATTGTTTGAAACCAATCGGTGTTGCATGGTTTGGCCCAGAGTTGGGCAAACGTTAGCGCGCGCTAAAAGCTGATACCTCTCCGCTAATTTAGCGAAACTGTAGAAAGCCAGCGCTAATAATTAGCGGTTAGCGGCGGCAGTGCGCTAACCGCTAATCTATTTATGAAATATCGTAATTGCTATGTAACTATAGCTTAAGCTATTAGCAATTACGATATTTCATAAATAGATTAGCGGTTAGCGCACTGCCGCCGCTAACCGCTAATTATTAGCGCTGGCTTTCTACAGTTTCGCTAAATTAGCGGAGAGGTATCAGCTTTTAGCGCGCGCTAACGTTTGCCCAACTCTGGTTTGGCCGAAGCGTTTGGCTATGCCCCAAAATACCTAAATTAAGTTTCTGATCCTATGAACCCGTAGAGTTAGTATTGTCACTTCTCATTGCGTTGCCTAATTATATCGATATTTCAATTTCTATGGTATTTTAATTACGTATTATCTACAATTTTTTAGTATTTTAAATATATTTCGAATAATATAGTAATATACATAGTGGAATAAGACATTATTGTTTATGTAGAAGTTAAGAAAGTCCTTTTAACTTCAAATAACATTTAGCTAGCAAAATGGCTTTGTACAAAATACATTAATTGTCACCCTGAAGGATATTTGCGAGAGATTGAAACAGGTTTGGAGTCCCAATTGTCTTTTAAGGGTTAAGATTGGTTGATAGCGATTGAAACTAACTACTCCAAACTTCCCTGGTATATATAAGCAAATAAAGTTATTTGGTTGTTATGCTCGGCACGTGGCACCTTTTATGTTTACAAGAGGTCAGTCTGTCCTGAATTCCAAAGGCCCTTCAGTATTAGGAGTCCAATTCATGAATCAATCTCTCCCTCTATATATATACATGAGCGTTTGTATACTGTTCATTAGTAGGATGCTCTGGCCCTATTCAAAGCCATTTGATATTACCTTTTCAGCCTTTTGCAGCACCGAATCTTGAAGCATTTCTGGCCTTTTATAAGCAAATAAACTGGAGTTCGTGCGCATTTCTAGGTCCTGATTACAAGCGAGAGGATTAATTGTTAATTTCTGTCCATATAATATGACTGGAGGCCCGATGGCCATGAGTGCTGAGGCGTGAGCATTCCGTGCATAAGGTCGTGGGTTCAATTCCTACTTGGTACAATGGCTGTTATTTAGAAAAAAGAAAAGGCATAACCCCTACCGTAGCTAAAATAGGGTGCTAACCTTTAGACAAAAAGTAGTATATCTACTTCGAGTGAATCTCTTAGTGTTGGCTAACGCCTTGGAGTCTCATGTGGGAAATTCGGGTTCGAGTCCCGCCTGCAGAAGTTGAGCTTTTTTTTATATATATTTTTAAAAGATTCATTTTTTGTACAACGCGTTGCAACGCTTCGTTAAAGCGATAAATTAGGATTTGTCCAAAAAACACGGTTTTTTGCGTTTTTCTGGGAAACGAAGCGAAAATGAGAAAAAAGAACTTTTTGACCTAGTTTTTCGATTCCCCATCGATATACGAAGTATGTCGGTTTAAGGCCGAGAAACCCTTTATAAGTACACACACACTCATATAAATGTATATTATTTTCTTTCCAGTTATGAGATATTAATTAGTGTATTTATGTAATCACTTTTTCCATGCGATTGAGCCCCCACCCATCTTTAAAAGTTATTTCCTTATAATTATATGGACTTTCTTAATACTGATTCTAGTCGCAGCTGTAGATTTTTTACATATAATTATAATTGTATTTTTCGCGCCTTATTGCAGTGAGCATTAAGCGTGCAATATTTATGCCTAGGGTCTACGGTTTAGGGATGGTGGCTTTTCTTGCCAAAAAAGGAAAGACATCATGCTATAAACGAATTTCTATGCATTTCACGTCGTTTTTTTTCTTGGTAATAACAAAAGTACCCATGATCGGACGATGGGAAAATCTCGTCCCATTTATTAGGGGCATCTTCCGTTGTTAAGTTGATCAATTGGTCTTAATTTTTTCAAACTCCTAAAAAAGTTCTTCATTTAGTCAAAAACCTGGTTGTTTTATGAAATTTTAAATAATTCGGTGAGAGTTTAATTTCATAACTGAAATTTGTTTCCGACTGATTTTCTTCAGGATATCAAATTTTCCTTATCATGATATAAGTGGCGATGTCTTACCTTTTAGCTACCAACCCTAGTGGGAATCGAACCCGCACCTTAAGCTACGGAGAGCTCACAGCCATCAGGTTTCCGTGTGTCTATGTCAAGGCAGAATTTCATAAGTTGGAACATTATTATAAGATATTTTTTATAAATAAATCATCTATACTTATAAAAACATATACTTATGCTTATAAAAATATGGACAAAAAAAATTGTAAACAGGAGGTAGGAAGATTAATTTCTCCTTATACAAAAATGTGAAAATACTTTGACAACCTCACCCCTGTCTAACTGAATCGGTTTTTAATAATGACTGATGCTGGTGGCTACCGGCCCGGAAAATGGAAGCCGCTCTTCTCTACAAGAAAGAGGGGAAAAATTGATTTGTCATCCTTTGTAATGATCACATGTTTTGTAGTAGGAGAGTAATGGGAAGTGAAAATTTGTAATTCATGTGTACAATTAATGACAAATATTTAGGTATCATTTTGAAAGTTTTATGAAATCACCATTACGTTTTGTAAATAATGTTATCAAGGTAGTTATCTAGGCATGTTAAGTTTAGAGTAAAACCTAAACTCCTTATTAAATCTGCAGTCTGTTGTTGAGTAAATATAGTCAGTCACCTAGTTTATTAGAAATTTAATTATATATATATATATATATATATATATATATATATATATATATATTTATTGTCTGACCATTTTTTCCAATCCAATTCTGCTAATTTGATGAATACATATTCCACTTTTTTATTGAATTTTGTGTTATTTTATTTATCTACTAGCATGTGTGTGTGTGTGTGTGTGTGTGTGTGTGTGTGTGTGTGTGTGTGTGTGTGTGTGTGTGTATGCAGGTGTGTACATGTGTGCATGCATATTTGTTTGCATTTTTTATTTAGTATATCTTAATCTGTATATTTTGTTCGTATATCCTACTATTTGTATGATTAAAGAAATAAGTAGAATAGTATTCTCCTATGTCTAGAAGTATAATAAACTATATAAACATAGTGTAATGTATATTTGTATAATTTGATGTATATATATAATAATGATGATGTATATATTGTTGATGTATGTATGTATATATGTGTAATGTTTGTTCTGAGCAAGTCGCTATAGTTGCGAAAAGCTCATAAAATAAATATATAAAAAAAAAAAAAAAAAAAAATTATCTACTAAAGTTATGGAACGTTGACGAACATCTCTTTGCTTTTAAGTAGAATACTGGGGACATGAAAGGTTATTTAGAACTCATATGTTGCGTTTTACGTTAAATTTTTCTGAATGACCTATTCGTTATTTACATTCTTTTCACAGAGTTATATGCCTCAAAAACTTCCGATGCTACTGCCTTACCAGACGAATATATATATATATATATATATATATATATATATATATATATATATATGTACACATACATAATATATGTTGCTTGGTTGTTAAGCGACTCCCAACGTACATGAACGTGAACTCATTAAAACTTAAGAAATAACTGCTGTTATAAAGCCAATATGTTAAAATAAACTAAAATGATTCAGGAAAACAGAGGCCGACGCATGGAACGTGTGTGGAAAATCTGTCGAAAATATCTTAAATTCAACCTTTTTGTTTTTTGGTCCACCTATATACCCCGTGTATAATCGTCATTTCCAACTCCTTAGTCACCTAAAAGTTATTGTGGTCTCCCTCCATCAGCTAGGCATTTAGTTGTATGTATTATTAAAAATTACTTTAAAAAATGCTGTTATTTTTGTTCTTATGTGTTTCTTTGCAATTGTTCGAATGCTAATATGTTTCTCTGCCATTTTTTTACTTTAATCCTTTAATAATGTTTTTACTTATTCCCAAGTAACTACTGATCAATTTGTATATAAAAAAAAACCTTTGTTTGCTATATTAGCACTTAAAAAATAGTTAATTTTTAACCTTTTGGCATGATGTAAAATTGTTCTTACTGTTGGGATTATTCTAGTTTGTATATTTTTTTTTAGCTGAAGAAGGCTGCCAAAGAGCATTTTCCTGAAAGTCTGACGTTTGCAAAGCTTTCCTTGACTTCTTTTTGTTTTTTAATTCAAATCGATAAAAGCATTAATAGGAGTAGTGTGTAAACCCGCTAAGCTGAGGCAGTTCTCTACGTTATTTATTTTCTCAAATAATAATGCAATAAACGAATACATAAATAATTAATAATGAAAGCAATGTCGGAGTCACTAGATGTATATCGGTAAATTAGTGTAGATATTTAAACATGTAATGACTCCCACTAATTCGAAAGCATTTTAATTAATCCAAATAAAGTCCTGTTTAATTTCTCTCTCCCATGATGGCAAGGATGCATGTAGTTGCATTTTTCCTCATTAATTCCTCAGACACTAATTGCTTGTGTATAATATCTCTAATAGACATGCTTCACCTTTACAAGAATAGACACTACATCACATGGAAGAATTAGTAGATATCGTTTTCTTTTACTTATATTTGCAGACGAAAAAGTAAATTGATATTGATACGTCGGGCGTGGCCAGTACCTGAATGGGTCACCGGCCACGTGAGGTTGGCATTATAAAAAGGGTGGCAACCTATAGATAGCCCGGCGTTAGTAGCCTAAATGTTGATACGCCGTTAAAAAAATAAAAAATAAATAAATGCTGTGTGTACATTACTTTATTGAGCTTGATTCGCACTTATACCTAGTTGTCCGTGCAAAATTATAAGAAACACCAGAAGGTGAGCAAATTGTATCCCTGTAGTATTTGTTCTTATCATGGACAAGGCCCTTGAGTACACATGTGCCATAATCAGGGGTTGACAACAAGAATAATATTCAAAAGTATTTTGATCAAGTATTAACGAAACCTTTTTAGCATTAGTAAATGTTGTTCAATAATCAACAAATGTATAAATTCTTTATTGTATGTGATCATTAGTGGCCTATATAACGAAACATAATTAAAAAGTTGAACCATCAATTTGTAGTTTACACACTTAATAAACTAATTAAATTACACGACTTTTTGGATTCTTGTCAAATGAAGATAATGATATCGATGTATTCCAAATTTGTAGACCCCGATCGAAAACGTAACATAATGACATTACCGAACAGTATGTTTTGTAGTTGTTTCTAGAGTTCATTTAAATTTTTCCAGCATAGGGGTTTTCAAGTCTTATTTTACTTTTCGTTGAGAGGTTTCGGCTCACGCCATTATCAATCGATATAACAACAAAAAAAACCCTCAAAATTAATTGTAAAATTGGGTCACATTTGTACAGTATAGTGAAATTGGTACAAACCTATACTACTAGAATATTTTCATTTAACTGGTACCAAAGGGTCGCCTTGCCCAAAGAGGGCGAACAGACAAATATATGCCTATATATATATATATATATATATATATATATATATATATATATATATATATATTTGTCTGTTCGCTCTCAGGCAAATACATAAGCAGTATAGGTGGAACCAATTTTACCAAACTGTACTAATGTGACCCCATTTTACGTAATATGCTTCCCTTTTATAATAAACAACATGCACCCACTGACCTCTGCTTTATCCTAGCTGTGTTTAATATTTCCAAAAAAATTATTTTTATTTATATTTGGGACAATGATGATTCAAATAAAAATACATTTTGTGAATATTACATAGAGCTCTAATAAATCAGAGGATGCTGTTGGGTATGAACAAATTGAAGCAATTAATATTGCATTCTTGCAATTATAACTTAGTTCGTTTTTCTTCCATTCACGAGCTTGGCAGCATATTTATCTTATAAACCACATTGTGATCGACCTATTAGTAGTAGTTCTTGAACTATGAGAGCTGTTTCAGTACCCTACCCCGTTGTAAGAGCTGATTGAGAGCCTATAGAGCCCGTGTAGTTGTCATGTACCTCATGAGTGTATTGACTAGTACTCCTCCCATTGAACAGGTTCAATGCCTCACGGAGCCTTCATGAGATTTAACGAAGGGTAGGGCTTGACTTGATGACCTGTACTCGTGACGGCTGATGGATCAAAGGACTTCGCCGAATCACTTTGTCCCATGCCTGTGTACATACCCATCCGAGGTGCTAATGCTCCAACCAGCACATTGGACAATTCCTGAATTCATTAATAATACAATAGGCTCCAAAAGCCTGTCAATTCATTGTCATTTCCTCTCTGACAGGAAACTGTAGCGGCTGTTATGTAATTCTGTATATATCGGTTGAATAATTGTTCACCATTCATGTTTGCGCTTCTATATATTTTAATTGCATTCGATTATAATCAGTTGAGAGTTAGTGCGCGTCATAAGAAGAACACAGATTTCTGGAAGAATATAGAGCATTTCAGCAGGCCGATTGGCAGCCTTTATCAGCAGTCAGCAACGAATGAAATTTACCCTATGGTCAATTAATTTTGCCACTCGCGGATTTCATTTGGCCACTAACCTTTGATTTCTCTCCATTTCTAGCTATTGGCAGCTGAAGAAGGCTGCCCAATAGCATGCAGAAACGTACAAATATAGATCCATCCAAAAGTAGTTTTTTTTTTTTTAGCCGAAGCTTAATTGCCCTTTGTTTCGTATGAAAAAAAATCGTTATTGCAATAAGTATTTTGGGACAGAATGTATTTGCTATATATCCTAATCTTCTAGTTAATATCAATGTGGTAAATTACAATTTTTTTTTAATATGTTTATTTAACATCTGTACAAAATTACAATAAATAACAGACAATTTTCAGTATGTCAAGATTAACAATTGAAAATATTGATTAGGTAGGCATAGCCAGGGTTCAGCCGTGTATCTCCATAAAATTACTTTTTCTTAATAAGAAAATGCGTATTATTTTGGCCGATGTTTCGGCTTGAAATTTATCTGGGTTGTAAAAGAAGGATGACAGAGTTAGTGCTAATTTATATACAGAAGAAGTGAAAGGAAAGTTATTATGATATACGAGGATGAATAATGCATATAATAAATGTGTGTTATAGCGAGAAGTTAATTGTTGGATACAGATTTAAAACTTAAAAGGACATGGAATGAAATGAAATTTTTTATTTTTATTCCGGGACACATGTCCCTTAGGAATAATTTTGAAATGACAGAATAATGAGAAAAAAAAATAATAAATTAAAATATAAAGTTAAATACTACTGCTTGAATATAAGCTAGGGACTGGGTAAAACTTTTAGGGATAAAAAGTGGCGGAAGAGTCGGGATTTAAAGGTTTCTAGGTTGGTAGAATAGCGGACAGACAGAGGTAAGGAATTCCATAGCGAGGTGGCACTGGCGACGAGTGATTTTTCGAATAATGCAGTATACGGTGGGAAGGAATTTAAAGGAAGGAAGGATAAAATCGGGTCTTACGGAGTGATCAGTGGATTTAAATTTAGGGGGTTAAAAAAATATTTGAAGTTATTCGGATTTGAATTACTAGGTAAAGGACTTCTTGTAGAAGTGCCATATGTGAGTGTCTCTGAGGATCCCGAGGATAAAACGAATGAAACAGTTAATGAGGCGTGTTAAAATATGGTTAAAACTAAAATCGATATAAAATGGATAAAGTACAGCTCGAAAATTGGCTTGCTGATGAGAAATTTCGGCAAAAATCTAGTTTTATTAAGATACCATACGACCGAACCCATATTTTATCTACCTTCGTAATCTCACCAATCAACCAATACTCATAATCTTGTTGATTTAATTCCCTGCTCCACCATTTCCATACATGGCAACCTCCTGGTGCCACTAAACGTAACGATAGAAGAGAGAACATTTTCATTGAGGCTATTAATGTTGTTATTTGTTAATCATGGAATAAGATATTTTAATTGTTGTGCTTCTGTAATCTCCAGCAAGATTGTTTACACAAAGTGAAATTTGCATTTCTCTCGTCCAACAGACATGCTAAGTATGAACATTAGCTATCATGTAATTATGCAGCCCTCCTTGGTCTCCCTTTAAGTAATACTCCGTGCAATCAGTTATAATTACTGGTTAGTTCTTTTTCTAATTAGTTTTTTAAAGTTGTAAAGAAAAATTACTGTAATCCGTTGCTTTAATATCGTTTATTAACATAGAAATGCGAAAGTTTTTCATGGGTGATGATTACGTCTGTGTACTTCGGCCTGGAGTGCATTACATCTTAATAATTATATGATACATAATTTGAACAATTAGGGATAAATAAACTTTTATTAACTCCCTAAAAATAAGATTCTTTATTATAAATGTATTATTAATAAATAAAAGTAGCTATTCCAGAAATTAAGCCAACATAAAACTGAGATCATAAAGAGGAGAGAAATGGGGAAAAATGCATATTTATCTGTTCACAACATAAACAGCTAATAAGGAAATAAATTATATGAATTTGCCTATAATAAAATAATTTATTAAAGGAAAAAATATCATCTTAGAGGCTAAATGAAAAATTCATGACCGCTCCAGCGCCAAATTAGTCGGTGAAAATTTCCAGCCCCAATACCTTTTACGGCAACCTATTTTATAGTTATAAACTATCATTTTTCTATTACCGGCTGGAGCTTAGCACTGGCAAAGGCACTCGTGATAAAAAGGTGACAACCGAGAGGAGAAAAATTCTAAGGAATTGGCTTATGACAGGTTTCTGTATTTATAAAGAACTAATCAAAACGTTATTCGCTACGGAAGATAGATTCAGATGATGATCAACGATGACGATTTTTTTTTAGAGCTTATATTCGTGATGAAATTCCTCAATGAAACATGTCTCCAAAAATATTTTTTTTCACCAGCTGCATGGAAACTTTTAGTTGAAGTTTTAGACAATGGTTTGCTGAATCCTAAAATTACCGCCATTTTTCTCCATCACGTACAGGATTCTTGCAAAATATGAGGGGCACACAAATTAAAAATAACAAAAAACAAAAAAAAAAAAAGGAAAAACATCATAATTTCATTATTTAAAAACTTAATATATTTTTTTTTAAGTTTATTTGTGGGCGATTTTTTTCTTTTCTTTGATACATCTTCGGACACGTTTTCATTGTCTAGGGCTGTCTGTATCCCTCTTCAGCATCCAACGTTAGTCAGATTGCATATTAACTCGGTTGCCAGTATTGATTTGAGGTTTAACCCTTTTTCTACGCTTGACTGATCCAGCAGTCGAGAAGAGGCTGGGTCCTGTATACCGTTGACTTGTGTAGGAGTTTGAGGAAAGTCTGGCCAAACTTACCAATGAGTGGTCTAGCTGACGAGAGCTTATATTCCTCACTGAGGTTCTCTTGTTATTTTTCCATTTTTGAGCTATCAAGCGTTACCAAAGCTGGGTAAGAGTATTCCGTACCGGATAACCCTTCATCGTTTGCCTCTCTTGGTATGGAAACAGTTAACGCAGAATAACAACTCGTCATAGGCATTAAATGAAACAGTTTTGCTGCGTGATAGGATCTTTTGATTGAACCTAATAGAATATTTTACGTATTGTTTCGGTAAAACTCAATAAATCTCGTTATTATGGTCGCAGATCTGTGCAATTATTATTCTTTGAATGGACAACAGCACCTCAAATCTATTTGCATTGTAATCCCGCCTGAGATGTCTAAAACAATAGTATTTTCCAGACGGCAGAAACAGACAAAAGGTGCAGCTTCCCCGCCTACAGCGGACTCCTTAAATATTAATAGCCAATTCGGAATGCAGACAATAGGAGAGAGATCCGAGGAAGAGCCATTGAAGGACAATATAACAGCGAGGTTCAAACTCTTCCTCCCCACCTTGCCGAAGTTCCGCGGGGTTAGGGGTGATTAAAGAAGTAGGCAGAAAGCTCCTCGGCTCGTCCTGAATAATGAATAGGGGTGAAAAGTTAAAGCAGTGAGGTGTGGGAGAGTTTTAAATAAAGACGATTAGGGAGGGGTACGGCAGTTCGCAAGGGGTGAATATCATGTAGGAGAGGGTACATTCATTATGTGAATAACCCTTCATGAATGTACAGGAAATCTATCAAAATCAGTAAAATATAGCAATATACCACTTAATAAGTACGGCTCAAAGCAATCTTAGCGCGTATCCGTTCTTGTCTTGTAAATATTAGTATAGAAATAGTTAAAAATGTTTCGTGAACAATTTAAACACATGTAAAAATTTTAAATGAAATGTCAAAGCGAACAGGCAGTAACCTAAGAGAAGATTACTCAATTTAAGTATTGATTACTCGGAATGAGATCGCTGGATTAAAAATCTTATAAGAACCTTATTTGTAAGAAATGTAATAAGCTTCCGAATAGATTCTTTACACTTACTACGATTTCCCAACCGCTTTTGAGATATATAACAATATATAAAAAAAAACTCAAAATTTTTCCATTTTTCTCATCAACGGTTATAGATGTAGTTTTGGAATTTGTTTATAATTAGATATCTCACGTCCTATTTCTTATAAAACGTGTACATGGAAGTCTAGTAACGTAAGCGTTACGATTTACAGCGCGAATTTCGCTCCAAAAAAACATGTTTGTAAGACGGATTCTGCTAGTTGAAGGACTTGACCTTTCAAATCACACGTAAGTTTTTTTAGTGATCTATGGATTCTGGATCGTGAAATGAACTTCTGGATTGTGTCATGAAGTCAACCTCATAAGCAGGTTTTCTCCTTATGAAAGAGAAATTACACTAAAAAAGGATATGAAATAAGTTAGATATGAAATAATAATAGATGCCACAAGACTCAAAAATAATTTGCGTTCATGTTGACAAAAATAATTTTGTCATTACATTCACAAATTGCTTGGATATACCTTCTTCTGATTCAGCTCTTTACCTTGGACTCTGAATATACTTGGCAATATGGAACAAAACTTAAACAATTAACAGACAAATATAGAGGCTATTAAAACGTGAATTATTAGAAAACAACTTCTAACGCGTTGCTCCATAGGTTGACCTCATGGTACAATACGGAAAGGCCGACTAGAAAATGCCACGTTTCAGAACCCATAGGCCAGAATAATAACGGTGGCTCAAAATTGTATATATAACGCGAAAAAAAAAAACAAAAACAAAAAAACAATACAGGGTGTCTGGTAGCAGATTTACATTTTCAAACTTAAATAAAAAAACGTAATAATTGACACAAAGTGTTATTAAGAGCATTGAACGATAGAATGAAAATGCGGATTTCATTTTTTAAAGAGTATGCCATCCAGATGCCTTCCGTCGATTTGAACACACTGTTCAAAACGGAGCCTTGTGTTCTGCACCACACGCTGCAGTAAACTTGGTTCAATTGAGCTGATTTCTCGACGAATATTTTCCTTTAAAGCCACAAGAGATTGGGGATTGTTATTATAAACCCTTTCTTTGAAGTAACCCCATAAAAGAAAATCCATGGGAGTTAGATCGAGCGACCATCAAAGTCACTTTCTTTCAGTTCTAAAACGATTTGAATTTTAAAAGAATGGAAGTTCTGA